>CM066218.1:2768164-3043164 GCA_033675125.1 Athetis lepigone | reverse complement strand
CATTCCACTGCTATTGAAGTCGGATAAGATGACTGAGGAGCGGAAGCCAAACAGTATAGAAGTAGAAAAAGGAACCATGTGCTCAGTGAATGGATGTGGAATACGCTTGAAAGAGGATCAGACACTTGCATATCACAGGGGTTGCCATAAGAATGGGAGCCTAGTGTGTCCTGAATGTTCACAAATGTTTGCAGCAGTTGATGCACTGCACACACATCTATGGAAGCTCCACGAGGTGGACATGGAGTTACCCACGTGTGAGATCTGTGGCTTTAAGACATATAACAGGTATAGGCTACACAACATACACATGAAATGTCATGAAAAGCTAAAAGTCTTCATATGTAAGTATAAAACTGTCTTATCCCATCACACGTAATAATTTGTATGAGGTGAACTTTACATAATGAATATAAATAATATCCTTGTTTTTAAAGATTCAAGGTCTCTGGAAATTTATTAGTAGTTTTGGAAGTTATGTATGATCTCTGTAAATCACCATCTCTTTAGACTTTCCCCATCATCATCTTCCTAGCCTTTTTCCAACTATGTTGGGTTCTGCTTCTAGCCTAACCAGATTCAGCTGGACACCAGTGTTTTACATGAAACAGCACAGCATACACAGCCCTGTTTCTGGGTGACTCGATATCCCTTGATTAAAGTGGTCAGACTTTCTGGCTTCTGTCTTTATAATTTCTGTAAATCTTAACCAAAAATAAAAAGATAATTTGATCTTCCATCAGAATTTCAGAATTAAAATATAAAAAAAAATTGTACAAGTTTATAATGAATACCTTTACATTAATAGTTTCATATTTTTAACATTATATGGCTTCAAATTCCATGTAATAGCGAAGTAACTATTTAGTAATCTAAATAGTACATCCTAAGATGCCTTCCACTCCACTCTAATTTAAAATAAAACCCTGTACAGGTTCAATATGCTCAAAGGCGTTCAAGAACTCCAACCAGCTGTCGAAGCACAAAATGATCCACAAGGAGCGCACTACCCACTGCACCATCTGCCAACGAGAGTTCCAGACGGAGCGGAGGCTGCGGGCGCACGTGTCTGAGGTCCACGAGAAGGTCAAACCTTTCAAATGCTCTCACTGCGACTACTCCTCGTCTCGTAAGGAACAGCTCAAACAGCATTTAAGGTTGCATACTGGTATGTATGTTTTTAGATTTTTTATCTAAAGTTTTAGCGTGTTTGTAACGCTTCTAACATTTCTGAGATAATTTAAAAATTATGGGCCAAATCTCGCACGTCACTTTTTTTAAAAAGCTCTCAAATTTGATGCTGTCTTTGTTACTCTAAATGGATAAAGCAAGGACTGCAACAGATTTGAGGGAGTTCTAAAATTAAGTGACGTTTGAGTATTCGGCCATATGTCTCTTGTTTTAACACGCTCTTATCGAAGTTTATAGTGTGCACGCAACACCCGAATAGCAACCGCGTAACGTATATAATCGTAACATCTAATGGAGTAGTGTTGACTTATTAAATGTTTAATTATGTATGTTGTAGAATGTCTGAATTCTAAAGTCTCTGAACAGGGAGTGAAGGAATCCGCGAAATTTGTTGCGCCGATTGCAATCGCACTCATGTCAACGAGCTCTTACCTGATCTTAGATGATATTTTTCATGATTATATTGAGGCAGTCATTTTTATTGTAGGAACTTTTAACACACTCGTCCCCTCAAACAATCAGACCTACTTCCTTTAGGCCCCTTAAAGAAACTACATTATTTTTAACGCTCTCTCTTCTGATAGCAATTTACTTGAGAGGTTCCTGGTCGACTTTTAAGTGGAAGTCTAGGTTTCGATTCCCTAACTGACGGCGGCATATTTCAATATTATCCAGTCAAAATATAATTATGCTACATTTAGAAAACTATTCCTTTGTTTCCAGGTGACAAACCTTTTGCATGCAATCAATGCGAGTACAGAACTGGCGATCACAACGCACTGCGGAGACATAAGAAAACACATTCAAAAGATAATGTTTACAAATGTAAACATTGTCCATACACGGCCATCCAGTCGACTTTGTTCACCTCCCACATGGTCTCCAAACATCCGAATGTCACTAGCGATATCCACCGGTGTCCGTACTGCCCCTTCAAGTGCGTCAGCAAGGCTAAACACTTCCAACATCTCGCCACACACACGCAGAAAGAAGGCATACAATCACTTATCCAAATTAATAAAGGGAAAGGCAACAAACCGACGTGGACGATACCCAGTGATGCTAATAAGAGCAATGATAACACTATAGTCAACACTGAGCCGAGTGCAGAAGCGTGCCCAAAGACTGACAACGACATACCCATAGAAGTGTACGACTGTGACAGCTACTCGGAGAGCATGCCGCAGAACTACGCGAGTAGCAACCAGCAGCAGACAGACTACAACACGCAAATATTGCTCACCGACCTCAGCAAGGACGACAACAACTCCGACTGCCTCATCTCCGAGAGCTCCAACGATACCGTGCTGGACAGGCATCAGTACCAGGCGCCGCATCCCCTCCTCACCTACGACGGCACCCCCTCCAACCTCCACGAATACCTCAACACTACTGTGTCGATGGAACAAGGACTCCTGCAAAGTAATAACGTCAATCCTCTAACAGTCAACCACTGTTCGATGCCGAGCAGTATACCGAACAACATCATGGGTAACTTCCCGATCAGGCTGCCTCCCGCGCCACAAATATCGTTGCGGAACAATATAACGTTAAAACCTGCCGACAAGATATCTCTATCGAGCACTAAAGTGACAGGACCTATCATAAAACCCACACAGATATTGCCCGTCCCATCTTCTAGTAATTCTCCCGTCAACATCTCGATGGATCCCGAAGGAGCTCCGAGGAAGAAACCTAAAATATCTGTTAAGAGTAATCTGATACTAAAGGGGCCTGATCAGGAAAATATGTTTCATTCGCAGCAGAAGCTGGCATTTAGGAGGCTGGAAGATAATGAGAGGTTCGGTCTGGGCGGCCCCGTCACCTTCAACAATTTGATCACGACGCAGTTCATGCAGCTGCAGCCGGAGCCGGCGCTGAGCGAGTCTCCCAGCAATATCATGACGTATCCTCAAGAGCCCATGTTGACGGACGCGGCCACCACGCCCGTCGACAATGAAATGAACAACAACCCACAGATATTCTCGTTCAACCAGCAAATCAACGTCAACGCCATGACGATGCTCCCCCCGCCGCAAAAGATACAAACCACCGACCCCAGCTACATCAAGCTGGAGAGTACAATAAAACAAAACACGCAGTCTCCGAGCTTAGAGAGAATGTGTAACGCTAACCTCCTCAACAATTCGGCTATAAGCCGCGAATACAAAGCTTCGCCGCCGCTCGAAGAAATACATAAGAACATGAGCGAAATTAAAAACGAAGTCAAGTCAGACTCCTTCTACAACTTGCCAATTAACAACGGGCCAGCAAACTCTTCGGCCATAACGATGGACAAGTACTTTCTAGATAACTTGGTGGGGGAGAATTATACAGGGGGCCTCATGGACCTGTCGGGAGTCACTCTGCAGCCGATATCAGAGGAACAGAATGACGTCATAGAGATCGACGACAACTCGGACGACAACAAGCTGCTGCCGCGGCTAGACATGTACTATAACTTGGAGGGGTTGTACCCGCACAGCGACTTCCACTTCCTGGACAGCGACACCGGCTTCCAACAGGACGACATCAGCAGGATGGTGAGCGAAGTGCCCACTATCAACCAGAAGGACCTGTTGGACTGTGCCAGCGAGGGCGCCGGGAGCGACTCGCCCACATGTACCCAGAGTGTGATGGACCCCATGATGAACACGGCCGTGAGACCGACCACTAACAAAATAAATGTGAAAAACATTGAACTTATGAAAAACTGAATGTGAATCTCTTGTTCCCCTCGTAGCTATATCTCCCTTCTGTGATGTTGTTAGTCTACTGATTTTCTATTTGATGAGCAACATTTGCTCGCTATTGATTAGGTAGGTTATTTTTATTATACAGGGTGTCCCACGGCTAATGCCACATGGAGGGAAAGTACCTTAAATCTTGTAGATAGAACGTTTTACTGAAAGAAGACATTATTTGAATTTTAAAAACAATTTAAAAAGCATTCATAGATTTTTAAATAATTAAATGGTTGACCCGGGAATCGAACTTGTTCCACGAGAAAAAATAATCACCCTGTAGTTTTATCATACCGGTCAAAAGGTTTCATCATAAGGATTATTTTTTGCAAAATAACATAGTGTCACAAATAAATAAAATAAATAAATAAATATCTTAGGACAACTCACACACGGTCATCTGATCCCAAGCTAAGCAGAGCTTGTGTTATGGTAACCAGACAACTGATATACATACTTATATACTTTCTAAATACATACATATTATAGATAAATTACACCCAGACACAGAACAAACAATTAATAAAAGGAAGACGGTGAATTTTAACATTTGATGTAAAATTTTGTTCTGAAAAATTAAAAGCTTACATTGCCGTAAGGACATAAATTGCAATCATAACTACTTATTACTAATTAATCTACCCACTTGAGTAGTACGCATCATTTAAATAAATAAATATCCACCGCAACAAGACCTAAAAATCATCAGGGAACAAAGTAATCAAAAGTTATTACTTTGTGTTCAAGAAGAAGGGACTAGTTTTGAGCAGTTGAAAAATTTACTAATTTTGTATTAAAAATGTTTAAATTCATAGTCTTCCTTTTATTTTTGATACTATGTTATTTAGCAAAAAATAATCCTTGTGATGATACCTTTCGATCGGTAGGATAAAACTACAGGCTGATTAATTTTCTCTAGTAACAGGTTCGATTCCCGGTTCAACTATGTAATTATTTAAATATCTATGAATGCACTTAATTTTTTTCAAATAATGTCTTCTTTCAGCAAAATGTTCTATCTACAATATTTAAGGTACTTTCCTTCCATGTGGCATAGCCGTGGGACACCCTGAATATATCGTTATAGATATCAATTCAGTTTGTTTTAATACTTATAATTTTAAAATGATGTATAGTAAAAATTTACCCTTATAGGTAATTAGGTAGTCTAATAAATAATAGATAAGTACTATAAGAGAATGTTGCTGTTTATAAAAACGCCGTATACCGACGTATAATGTCGACCATTCCTTGTCAACAAGTAAAACTTTACTACTGTATAGAGAAGAAGAAATTAAAAAAAAAGACTGTTAAATATTAAATCACTGTAAGTAAATATTTATTGTTATTTATTATTAAATTAAATGGAATGTGTTTCTACGTTCGTTTTTGTGTACACGACTATGTAATCTCCACTGCTTCTGATTTCTTGAGATTTGTAGACGAGCCAATCATCTGTGACGTCATTGAATGGTAGGGGGTCAGTGTGGACTCCTTTCTGATGAGGACCGATGATTATCAACACGCTGCCGTTATAATACTTCAGGTAGTTCTCAAACGCCTCTCTATTGTTAAAATAACAGAACAGTAAGGCGGTATTCTTATTTCTCTGGAGTAAAGAGATTGTGTCCTTGTCTATTTCCGCCGAAGTGAAGTGGAGGGGTATAAAAGTAGGCGGGGCATACTTGCAGCGCCACCAGGCCCCGTCTATCTCTATGCCTGACACTGGCAAACCTGGAATGACGAAAAGATTTTTTTAAGCTTTAAACAGCATCCTCTGTAAAACTAATATTTACAGTACGGTACGCAAAAAAAAACTAAAATAATAAGAATCTAGCTACTTCGTTAGTTTTTCAGAACAAAATTATGAAATCTGGTAAATCGGAAGAAATCCGTCACCACTTCTTGTAAATGGTTAAAAATAATCTCGGTATTTCCTGAACACATTCCCCACACAAAAAGAAAAGTTACCGGTAGCTTGTATGATCATCCACTCCAGTAGGCCGCTGCCGCAGCCGACGCTCAGGATCTTGTCACACTGCAGCTCTGCCAAGCTCTGCTTGAGGAAACTGAAGTTGTCCTCGCTGGGGTACACCCACAGCAGCCTGTTTCTCTCTGGATGGTCATGGTATCTATGGACTATCTCCTTCCAGTTGCTGTTCTTGTACAACTCAGTGATATTCGCGACGATGTCCATCGCCGGAGAATGCGGACGGACGTACGTAGTAACATTGACTGTGACGCTAGCCGCCGAGTTCTCGAGCTTACATAATTCCCCTTCAATGATTTATCTGTGAACTAGGTGCCAGGGACGGATTTGGTGTGTACGTTTATTTGTTATTATTTTTTTCTTGTTATATTCTATTTTTCATCGATCGTTCGCAAAAATCGAAGGTATGGTATGGTATGGCGGGCTCGTTTCCGCAACTCCGCGGCAAGGCGCGGTTTTTGCGTGTGGGTGGGTGATTTATTCGATCCACCCTAACTCGTTGAAGAACGCCAGCAAGCTGTTTATGCTGCTGGTGATTTCTCGGAGCGTACCTGGATTACCGAAGTACTTAGCCCTGTATATGGCGGTTGCAGGACAGTGTAGGAGCACGTGTGCTGCTGTTTCTTCCTCGTTCAGACATGCTCTGCAGAGGGGGCTGTCTGTGATTCCTAAAACGAAAAGGTGTTTATTAAAGGGTCCATGCCCTGTGATGGCGGCTGTCGCAATGCGTAGCGTAGCTGTTGTTTGGACAGTTGTCGAAGTCAAAAAAATCGAAGGTATTATCGAATGAATAATTTTTTGAGTAACTAGATTTTACCCGAAGCTTCACCCGCGGGGATGTCGAAGTTCTATCTCTTATTTTACCCCTTATGGGGTGGAATTCCCAAAAATCCTTTCTAAGGCCACGGTCATTCTCGAACGACCGTAGCCTTAGTGGATACCTGCTTATCACAAAAAACAAGGAACTCCAGCCCTCTCTAGGACCAGCAGTTTGGGCTGTGCGTTGATACATCAACAGTCAGTTTACCATTTTATAAATTTAGATAGGATATAGATAAGACTGTCATATAGGACACTGGGACAGCACATCTTTCATACACTTTCTCACTTCCTACCTTTGAAAAATTGTCACTGGACTTAAATGCAACGAACATCACTGGCTCTAATTTTAACGTCAGAGATCAAGCAATTTCGAGATTTTGAGTTTAGTCAGTGATCGAATTCAGTGACCATTCGCTGTTATTTTTATAGAGAGGTAGGTAGGCACATAATAATATATAAGTACTTACTGTTTTCAGTTCGTCTCTGTACATTTCCCTTGCGCTAGTACAAAAAATTGGCTGCAACCCAAGAAAATATATGTATTGTTTCAATTGGCAATACATACAGGTAGTGATCGGACACGCACCACTCATTAATAACAATCAAACAAAATACTTGTTTCCATTCATTTATTTGTATCTAAGTTCAATAGTTACAAACGTTTAGATATAAAATATTAGCAAAATACATATTCCAATAGTAAAAAATACGCATTTCATGATTGTTAAGTTACAATGATGATCAGTAAATTAATAACGGATGACTAAAAAGGCTCATTATTAGTTCGTTTACTCCTTAGTACTTGTAAAACTATCTCGTTCACTTACGAATATCTCACACAGTCACACACGGTCGCACTTATGAAAAATTAATGTGACTCATTGTCAAGTACGAAAAAAAACGTACTTAACAAACGTACTTACGTACTTAAAAAAATTTAAGTATTTAATTATTTCAATGACGACATAAGAGTTATCAAGGAACCCGTCAATTAAACAGTTAAAGCAATCTGCTCGTTCCAAATGCAGTCGACGATTCGTCACATTATTTAATTGTTGAAGAAACTGGAAGTAATTGTTGCCACTATTGTCTATATTACGTCACGATTCTAGTTATCGGTTGGTTACTATGGGACCCGGCGTACAATAGTACACCACAGTCTATTGCTTTTTAACATCACACATTGTATTGGTAATCTAAAAAAATATTTGAAAAAAAAAACTGAAACCAGCTAAAAGCTACTGCAGCTATTTTAGGTAGTTTACAATTCATTGGAAGTCCATAACTGTGTTAAGATTGTTCTTGCTAGCAAAGAAATGAGTACACATACATCACAACCTTATTTTATATGTTTACAAATTCATTTATTATATGGAACTCGCATGCAGTGGGCAATTTGCTTAATTTTAAATTTAATCAGACTATTATGGCGTAGTGAACGAGTTTATGCAACAGTGTACCGCGCAATAATGTTAAACATCAACTTAAAATACGTGAGATCAACTTGCATCAGAGATCATGATCTTCAGTCGACTATAAAAACTAATATTATATATTTTATTTATACTTATATAATTTTTCACAAAATTCCTGACTCATTTAACCGTTTTTATCACATACTAAGATTCTTTTGGCAGACCAATCTAACGATATGAGCATTTTATTGCATTAGTATAAAATTGCGGTCGCCTATTTTCATTTCAACAGTTATTTCTAATGTTACCATAAAAAAGTATTATTTAATTATACAATAGGACAATTTATATAAAAAATCGAAACATAATCCTACTAGTTACCTATCCACACTACTATCAGTCTATAAACCATACTTGTCAGTCCCTATTTCGATTAAAAATATAATTTGTCAATAAAACCATTTTCGAGATCAAAATATAAAAAAACAACATTTGGTCCTTTGCCAGAAATATTCAACTTAAATAATATGAATTTAAACTTTTCGTAAAACATGTTAAAATCTGATACATATATAATACATGGATAATGTAATTACTATGACAGTGAAGAACTAACAACTTAACACTAAAGCGTCTTGGACGCACTTATGACCTATTGTTAGTAACATTGACTGGTTAAGTTTTACATTGCGGCCTGTATGCAGTACCTCTTGCCGAACAACACAAGACCTCTACCATGAGTTGTCATCGAAGTATTCGCTAGCGTAACGTAAATATGTTGTGACTTTGTGACAATTAATCCGACTAAGCAGATAGTTTGTCTGTTAGTAAACTGAATAAGAGATTTAGTGGTTGTTTAATTTTGTTTCCGTATTAGCTTTCCCCGTCGTTATGTTAGGACTTAGTCTTTTAATGAAGAGTATTTACTCTGAGTTTAAAAACGGTACTACCATAAATAACGGAATTCATACTTTTCATACCACAGTTTTGAACCCTTAGGAGATAAAAAGATCTACGTAACCTAAGGAACAATTATTGTGCAAAATTTCATACTTCTAGACCCAGCCGGTTCCAGATGTGTGTTGATCGATCAGTCAGTGAGTCAGTTTATCGTTTTTTTTTTTCTTTTATAGATATGTCACTAACTATTATTTCTGTGATCGCATCAATAGGCGAGACGACAACAAAAAGTAATTAGTCCGTCAGATAGATTATCAAAAAATTTTGGACACGTGTTTTTTATTTTTTCTCGTAAACGAAGAATGACGACGATACAGTGCGTTGAAGTTTCGTGAAACGTCACGCCTTTGTACAATTTTTACTCAGAAGTGACGTCACAAGCCCCCTCTCCGGAACTTTGATGCTCTTTATCTTTGTATTTTGTTATTTATTTGATCAAGCAAAAAATATGTGTCCAGTATTTTTGGACTGTCTAACAGACGGACTAAACAGAATGTCATTCTTTTGATGTAGTCAACATCCCTATTGTATGATCGCAAGGCGCTATAAAAATAACAAATGCAAACTCATGGTAGAGTTACAAGACAATATTAGACAAAAAAACTGATAAAATTTTGCGTGGCTCAATTTAATTGACCAACATTTTACTCAAAGGAACTCCAAATTCAATTTTGCAGTTATTTTCAAGACAGTGGTGTTATTTCTGACTGTGCGTTTAGAAACTGTTGATAATATTAATGGTGTCTACTTATATTAAGACGAGCATGCTTGTATCGAAACGTAGATTGAAGGAAAACAAAAGAAACGCAACTTCAGTCGAAAATAAGTTTTAAATATACATCAATAGAGTGCAAAACTCTTTCGAACTGTGTATAGAGCTCATTTACGATTATTTATGAATGTTCATGACAGAGGTACTCAATGATTGCGAAACCGCAAAATGAATAAAAGCGCAAGATGAAAACAGTTACGTTGGTCATTGTAATGATTTATCCCCTTAAATGTCGCAGTTATAACCACATCAGTGCATGGAATATCTTTAAGGACTGCACTACGCCCGCCGGTCACTACTTTGTTTTAAGTTTATTTAGGATTATTTGCATAAGGATAGATTCTCAAAAGACAGAAATCGTTTTTTGAGAATCTGTCCTCAATAATTTTATGCGAATTATTCTGTATTTGCATATGGCAATAATAATAATCAATAATCCATTCGTCATTCTTATGCACTGATGAAGTTCATTTAGTAATTGCTGTCAATATCGCGTTATTACTACAGCTTCATTAAAAAAAGTTTTGCCACTCTAGCGCTTCAACCTCAGTTCACCCAGTGACAGTGACCAGTAAAATCACATACATAATTAGTACATACGTTGGAAGAATACACATTAATAAAGTATAAGTCGACGCATCCGCCGCGGTTGTATACATAGATCATTTTCACCTTAACAGTAATATGCATTAAATACATATAAAATTGATTGTATACTAATTAACTTAAAATTACTTCTACCTTCCTGCATTGCCTCAGCCTTCGTGTCAGTTCAAATCTGTAACAAGAAAACGTTTGTGTTATTCTTTAATTAGTAAACGATAAAATGCTTTCTGCTCTCTTGTTTGTTCGGTTTCATAATAGTTTGAGAGATTTAAGAGGAATTATAGTAGAGAAAAGTCGATGATAGTGCCGATTCTCTTCTTATTCACAAACTTAACTAAATATAAGTTAAATGCATCTTTCCCTTTCCATTTCTTAGAGAAAAGGACAGAAGAAAATATATTAGTTAGGTCCTGTCAATTTTAGACAATCCATAGATAATTTCGACGCGATTAAAAATTAAGATGGCGACTAAATACGCCAATTTTCTTCAGGCGCTCTCTAATTTGACAGGATTTGTCTAAAATGTATCTTCTGTCCTTTTCTACAAGAAATGGAAAGAGAAAGATGCACTTAAATTTAGGTTAGTTTGTGAATAAGAGAATCGGCACCATAGGGTATTACACTCTTTTTTTTAAAGTTGTTCAAATAACTCCTACAGTACTAAGAAACCACTAAAAAAAATCCTAAATTTTTATTTAAACGCTAAGTACCCTAAAAACGCTTTTAAAAATTGTATTTTCAAGTTTCGCGCGGAAATTTCCAAAAACGGAAAACGCCGTGGGCGTGGTTTTGCTTTGGCGATATGACGTCCTCACGTCGTGTAAATAAACAAATGCGCTGTGATATTTTACATCATTATTATTGTTTTTATCTAAAAAATTAGTTACTGTTCGACTTACCGTTGGTGTGCGTTCCGGAATGCAAGAACACAAGAGTGAAAACATCGGAATAATTGGGTAGTTTCCACCATTAACCAAAAAATGTTACACACAATTCCTATAAAACCTCTGTTAATTTCAGCCCAATAAATTCGGTTCATTTTCAATTTGCTATAAAATTTGATTTTTAGTTGTTTTGATATCAATAAATAGATAGTCAACTGAGTTGTTATTTTAGTGACGTCATAAATCACCATTGCCATACAAAATCTATTGGAGAATGGCGTTTTGACAGCTCATAAAAAGTACGTCAATTGATAATGGTGGAAACTACCGGATTGTGAATCTAGTGTTAACTGATTCAAATTTAAGAAAAACTTAATTAAAAGTTGTGGGAAGAGTATTCCAACTATTACACCATAAAAACCCGTTTGTACTTTAGTAAATATCACTTTGATGTAAGTACCTATGTGCTTTAGCCATCTAAAATATCTTTCACAATAACTTCCATGAAAAAGTATATTTTTATAATAAAGATCGTATTAGGAGGTTATAAATAAAACAAATAGTGACGTCTAGTTGACACTGTTGACAGTCGACAGCTGACACTGTCTGTGGTCTGTATTTCGGTGTGTTCAAGAACAGATAAAAAAAACTGAAAACTTTGAATTGTATTTAAAAAAATATTTTCTAGTTTTATGAACTAAAACTAACACTGTTCGGCTGCTTTTTGCATAAGCTATCTCAATAATATATTTTTAGATTATTTCTCTTATACAGTGTAATACCCTATTGTTACACACCCGTGCGTATCTGGGGCGGGTTGTTAGTCATAACAATAAATGGGGTAGTAGATACAATTGTATCACTTTTTATAAGCTGTCAAAACCTGATTCTCTTATATAATTTATTTCTAATTGTGTTGTTTTTCTTAAAGCCAAAATTAAATATTTTTCAGAAAAGAGACGCCTAAAGCGCAGGCCACACCGCCAGCTAGCGGGCGGGCGGGCTAGGCGGGAGGGCGAAGCGAACGAAAAAAACTATACAAACTACGCGAAATATTGGCGAGCTAGACTATGGGGTTCACACCGAAAACTACGGACAGACGAGCGACGGGCGAAGCGGGCTAAGCGGGCGAAGCAGGGGCGCGGATGGGAGAGCGAGAGGTTAGCGTTCTATATGAAAGACGAGCGTCGAATACTCTACTCGAAACAGGGAGGACGGGCGAACGAACCGGGCGAGCGGGCTGGCGGGCGAGCTTAGCTAGCGAACCGCGGGTGCGCCAACGAGGTGAACGAGTAACTTCGCTGGAATCGTAATAATCGGAATAGCTCGCGGTGTGAACCGAAGTATGTAAAGAGGTGAAACGACGTTCGCTCGCCTAGCCCGCCCAGCCGCCAGCTGGCGGTGTGGCCTGCGCTTTAAAATTATTGGAATAATTGGAATCGCCATTGTCAGAAGTGGCGTTACAAACAGTGGCAAGACAGCCTCGGGCTCCCGGCCATAATGAGACTGTGTGAGCCTTAGTCTAAGCCTAAGCATTAAATAGTGAATCTACTTCTGTTCATAAACCTGTCTGGTTTAAGAAGAATTAAAAAGAAAAGCTTCTCACGGTTTAATTACATCACTAATTAACAAACTTACCTATAGAAACAGATTGCTTCAGTTTCGTCCTCCAGTGCACCCCCGCGCCAGAGTCACCGTTCGACTCTTCATTTTCTCTCTTATCCCTGTCTCTGTCCCCATACAAAATCTTCTTATACAATGTCTTATCTTTCGGCGGGGCACGCAAATCCAAGTTATTCAAATTAGTTTGTTCTTCCAATTCGATCATCTTCCTCAAATCTATCGGCGGCAAAGGTATAATCGACGCTTTTCTAATTTTATGCACATATTCGCACTCCTGGGAAGGACTTTTAACAGGTTTCGCTTCGACGTTAGCTGTTTTATTACCGACAATGACGCTCTGTCGCGCGTTGTTGGCCACCAGTATGTAAGACTTGTCGATAGTCTTCTCTGGCTCAGCTTTGTCTTCCTTCTTATCGTGTTCGTGCATATGTTTCTGCATTACTTCTTGAGGTAATGGTGGCAGAGGGTTGAGTATCTCTAATTTGATTTTCTCATCTTTCTGATAGTCGACAAGTTTAGGGGCATGTCCGTTGGCCTGGATTTGTTTGAGTGCAGCTTCGTCGCAGTCAACCGCGGTCGCAGGCGCAAATGTTGGATGTGTGTTGCGGATGTGTCGCTCGAGGTTGTCTTTTCTTCTGAAGCGACGGCTGCAGATTTTGCAGCCGAAGGGTTTGGAATCTGCGAGGAAGCGAGGTGTAAATTAAGATGAGAGCACGAGTTTGGCACAGTTGTAATGTGTGTAGTGTTAAGTAGTCGTACCGGTGTGCACTGCGGCGTGGCGGCGCATGTCCTTGCTGGAGTGGAAGGCTTGCGGGCAGCGCGGACACTGGTGCGGGCGCCGCACGGCCGCGCGCGCGCCCCCGCACGCGCCCCGCACGCAGCCGCCCCAACCGCCGCAAGCGCACTTCCTTTCTACGACATACTAGCATTCATAAACAAGAACAGGCCAACAATTAGGATGTTAATAAAAACTGTTTAATGTGTAATTATTCATAGTCACATTTTTCGACCTAAGGTACTAGCTGTAGTACGCGGTTTCTCCCGCTTTGGTAACTACTCCGCTTCCGTAGGACGCCTATAGGCACATCAATTAATAGGCTAACCAATTCAAAAGTAATTTTTCGATTCGAACTTATTCAGCCATTTGACCAAACCAACAAACCAATTCTTCAGCTTTATAATATTTGGCAGATTTTGCAAATCTGTGTATTAATCTTTAAGTTGACACAAGCTCAAATCTTTGAACTCAATATAGACACCTCTTTTATTTCACAGCCAAGCAAGAAAAACTATTAATAAGAAACCAACAGGTAGTTATCTCACCGTGTTTGCGAACATGCTTCCTAAAGTTGGAGCTGTCTCTGAACCTGCTCCCGCAGGTCGGACACGAGAAGGGACGCTCGTCGGTGTGCGTTAGCCCATGCTTGCGTAAAGCAGACGAGTTATTGAATGCTTTGTTGCACTCGTTGCAAGCAAACTTCTTCTCCTCTGTAAAGGAAAATAATGCTTTTCTAATTTTGGATATATTTTTGACATTCTATGACCGACACTCGACAGTATAATAAAATAATATCAGAGTGTTGCTTAAATAAAATAAACAAGAACAATTTCTCTAATTTGGTATGTTGGTCTTGCAATCAAGCATTTGATTCAGTTAATCACAACAAACACATTCCCTTGAGCCCACTTTAAAACACATGGACAATCTCTTGATTGTTTGTTGTTGATAAATGTCTAAAATATTAACTAGCATATTTCTTTGAAACTAATACAAACATTGACAACTGTCAGTCTCTATTTTTCTAAATGGAGTACCCCAGGGTTGACTTCTAGGCCCACTTTGCTTTCTGAACTGTTTATCTCAAAGTTGTTTTTTTTTTTTCGTATAGTGTAATACTCACTACTATGTTTATTCAATTTGTGTCTCTGCAACTTGGACATCTGGAAGAACCGCTCGCTACATTCGTCACACGGGTATGTGCGCTCATTGCGGTGCACACTCATATGGTATTTGTAGTGGGACATTGTAGCAAAGGTCTGGAACATAATTGATTATCCTCTAACATATTTAACAATTTTTCACCTTACAAATATCCTGGGATTAGAAGAGCCAACTGGAGAGCCTAAAAGTTAATTAAATGTAGAGAAGCTACAGATCATCTTAACCTTTTAACGACCAACCGACAGCTGGCTGTCGGGCTGCTATTGTCTTTCTATTGTGTCTCGAATCACATGTGTTCGAAGGTTTTAATGGCTCCTTAGAGCCTTAAATAAATAATTCCAGATTATAAAACACAAAAAATTTAAACCTCTGGTGGAAACATAAGACACATTTACTCATTTTATCTATGCATATATATAACATAAGTCAAAACAAATAAAAGCTATCACAAATCCACAACAGTGTGAGCCAAATAATCCCAACAAACACAGTCAAAAATAGACTCAACACTAGCCAACCAATATACATACAGTACCCGGCAATAAATATTGCACATCGACCTTTGGAAAGAGACAATCGGCTAATTTCAGCTTCGTAGAGCGCTATCTCTCTCGCACGAAATACAAACAGTCCGGTATCTATTAGGAGCTGTTAAAACAATTATGATTTGCTTTTTTTGATAATTATTATTTGTATAAAATACACCAATTTTTCTATAGTGATGGCTTTAGATTGGGGTAAAATAAAATTAAAAAAAACGTGTTCCCATTATGTTTTCGTATTTAATTATTTTGGAAAATTACAGCTGTAGTGTACATAATAAACAACATTAATCATATTGTTAAAATGAGACATTGTAATAAAAATAATAATAATTCTAATTCTCAATTACTTCCATTTCACTATCTGTGCTCTCAAAGAGATCAATATCACTGTCACTGTCAGCCGTATTTATCACTAGCCTATCAGTGTAATTGTCTAAACCGTGTTGAATGCTTCTATATTCATTCTCACATTTGATTGCATGATCGCAAACCTTTTTCCAATTTTCAGCCCCGATCATGTTTACTTTTTTAGTCAATAATGTTTTAACTGTAGTTAAATTCATACCCACATTTCTAGAGGCTACATAGCCTTTCAGTTGAGACCATATATTTTCTATTGGATTAAAATCCGGATGATATGGTGGCAATCGCAACACAGAGTGCCCATGTTCGGCAAGTACTTTGTCCACGGAAAACTCTGTATGCCTCTCCTTGTGCTGACATATAATAGCGTAAATCTGGGTTTTTGTTAATTTTGGATCTACTGGAATTTCGTATCTGTTTAACCAGTGGATCATTGCCTGTTTAATGGTGTTTGAGTTGGGGGGTCTTTCAACATATTTGTTGTGATAGGGTGCGTTATCGATAACTAGAACAGAATCACTGGGTATATTTGGTATTAATTGATTAACCAGCCATTTTTCGTAGTTATCGTTATTCATTTCATTGTGATAGTCACCTGTAGTGTCCGTGGATTTATACGTTAAAAAGGCACCGGGTACAAAGCCTTTTTCATTACCCGCATGAACTATTATCAAACGTTGACCTTTTGAAATTGGCTTTTTTACTCCTTTTTTCTTGTCATCACTCCAAGATTTCCCTTTAGTGTGGGATGTATGTATGTAAGACTCATCCATGTAGACGATATTTTTTCCTGATTCGCGAAATTTGCGTATTTTATCGAGGTATTCCATCCGTTTGAGACTTACATCGTGCTTTTCCATTAGAAGTTTTCGATTATCTTCCATTTTAGTGAACCGAAATCCCATCTCGTGAAGTATTTTTCTCAACGTCTTTTCAGACCCATTGTAATTAATAGCTTCAGATAATTTAGCTTTTAATGATTTTATTGTTGGCAGTTCATTAAATCGTAAGTGAAAATCATACACCATTCTTCGAACAACATCATAATCAAAATCGTCCATATGCAAACGAAATTGCTTTTTTGGTCTCCCTTTTTTTGGAGTGCTGAACGTTATTTCAGTAGAATGTGTTTCAGTACTGACTTCGTTTAATAGATTGTTCAAAGTTCTTCTTGAAATTCCAGTGGCATTTGCAACTCGCTCTTGAACCTTCTTAAAATAACAACTTACATTTTCATCTTCATTTTTTTTAAATCTGTCACTTTCGGTTACAAAATATTTATAAACATTGTAGATAATTTCGCGTGCCTGACCTCGTAAAGGTTTCCCTCTTTTTCCTAAAGACGCCATTGTGCAATTTTAAATTATTTAAATTTGGGGGTGTTAACAACTCTTAATATATATTTTGAACTGGACGCGACCGCACTTTATCGCACTTGAACAACGACTGACAAACGTCACATAGGTAGTGTGTGACAGAGATAACGCTCTACGAAGCCGAAATTAGCCGATTGTCTCTTTCCAAAGGTCGATGTGCAATATTTATTGCCGGGTACTGTACATATACTTGCTTTCAACATACTTGCTTATTTTGTTGATTTCGGTTTTTCTGGTAACAAATGTTACAAAGTACTATAAGTACTTTACCTTAGTGAACTGCTTTAAGTACCTAATTTGATCTCAGTGTTATGACCAATAGACACAATGGTTAGTGTAAGGTGGCAAATTAAACTGTGTCCAGCAGAAAATTTTGATAGCCTCTCTAGGCTCCTAAAATCATCCTATGTATGTTCAGCAATTATTTGTAGAAAACCAGCACAGTCACACAGCCTTGTTAGACTTGACAGGCAGTAATCAGAATCTTTGCAGACTAGCAAGATATACATATTATTGCAGACTAGCAGGCAACTCATAATTATAATAAATTGCATGTTTAACCATGGGTTTAAATTTTTAGTTAAAATTAAAGACAAATATTATATATATTTGTTTGGTATTTTGCAAATTTAACATGAAGTTAAATGTGCAAAATATCAAAACAGCAAAGTTGTGCCCTCAGCACCAAGCCTTTTAAAAATGTATAGAAATTTACCACAGGAATGTGTTTTGTCATCTACACATGACTCTAGAGATCAAAAGGTTAATCTTTTCTGTATAACAGTGACTACTGGATAGGTAAGTAGGATTCTGAATGGAAACTAAACTGTTTATAAGTTCAGGAAAATTCTTACCTAATGGTGATCCATACTAATATTATAAATGGGAAAGTGTGTCTGTCTGTCTGTTTGTCTTTCTTTCACGGCAAAACGGAGCGACGAATTGACGTGATTTTTTAAGTGGAGATAGTTGAAGGGATGGAGAGTAACATAGGCTAATTTTTGTCTCTTTCTAAGGCGAGCGAAGCCGCGGGCAGAAGCTAGTATTTTATGTAATTATATGATCTTGAGCCAAACTGTAATGTGGTATACTGCAGCTCTAACAGCCAAGACCAAATTAATCCTTCGAACACACATGACTTGAGGCACAATAGAAAGACAATAGCAGCCCGACAGCCAGCTGTCGCTTGGTTGCCGAATGGTTAAAGCTCAGATTATATCAAGCAAAAATGAATGTATTTACCTTATTGCATTCAGGACACTGGTATGGCTTTCTCTGACCATTGCAGTAAGCGTGGTAGGCCACCTGGCTGCGAGCATGGAACTTCTTCTTACACACAGTGCATACAAACATTTTACCATTGGCATCTGAAAAATATCAATGAAGTTTGAGTTTGCAATTTTATTTTAAGAAATGGTGCATTAAATTCCTACTTCAAAACTATTGTAGTTTCAATTTTTTTTTTATATTATTTTTCGTTTCATCTTCCTCTGTGGGATTTTACAGAGCAATTGGCAGCATACTGTTTGCATTAGCACACTGAGGTTATTAATTATTCAATGAATTTGATCTTATGTGGCTGACATAATTATCAAGAGAAAATTAAATTAACCTCTCGCACAACAATGCTCTGCAAGAATAAAACTATCAATAATGTCATGGTTTAAGAAAATTCTCTTAAAAATTTTTTGCATTGCTTATTAATAAGTTTAGGTTTTTGACAAACAGGTCTGTTATTGACCACCTACTCTAATGAATAAAATCAGATACGTACTTTTCGAAATAACTGTACAAAACAAAGCTTACCTGTTTCTACCTTAATATGTGATGTTTCAAGTTTCCTTTTCGTACAAAATTCATCATAAATCTTACAGCGTATCTCCCTGTCCACTTCGTCGTCACACGACTTGTCTTCAGTCTCGGCCGGTGGACTCTCCTCATCATCCACCAGTTCCTCATCTAAGCTCTCTCTCAAAGCCTCCTTGATCGTCGGCTTTAACTTCTCACTAAGGCAAGCTTGGCAACCAGTCTTCTCGTGCAGTAAACAGTCGATGCATTTCACATGACCACAGCTCTCCGTAACCAGTCGATTATCAGTCGTATTCACAGGCTTCTCGTTGCGGCAATTCGAACAAACTTGAGGATTCATAATGTTACAAATATACAGAGGTTATAATTAATACAGTTGATGTACACAACTTTTTCATAATATTTACATTACGAGTATGAAGGATAAAGTTCTAAATGCTACGTATCTAAATGTCATTGCAGTAGAAAATTACAAAAACACACAAAACATTATTTTCGCGATGAAAGAACTGAGAAGCGAACGTAGCTAAAAAAAATGCGAATTATTATGTATGCGATCTGCGTTCAAAACATACTAATGAGGTATGAAAGTAAAGTTCAAACGTCAAATCCTTCATTAAATCGTACATTTTAATTAATGTGAAACCAAATAAACTGCCTAATTTAGTATATGACGTAGTATCTTAATAGTACCTTAAGAATACAATGGAAATTATTTTTATTATATATGACAAACAAGAAATTTGTAGTATTTAGAAAAAATATTAGATCAAACTTCAGAACGCACCCATACACTGACGCTTGCGCCCTGCAGTCCCCGCCCCGCAGTCCCCGCACCGAGTTCAGCTGAGTTGACCTTATGACCCTGTCAAGTGTGACTCGCCACACTTGTGAGCTAAAGGTGAACGCAGACTTGGCCGCACCGCACGCGCCGGCCGGCGGCCGCAGTCTTCGCATTCGAATTCTTTGTTGCGATTTGTCCAAGGCATTCGATTGCGTTCTCCATGAAACTTTAATCAGGAAGCTACATCACTATGGAATCCGGGCCTCCTCTCTGAATCTTCTCTCTTCGTATCTGAGTGATAGGATTCAAAGAGTTGATGTGAACAGTAAAAGGTCACCTGGATCTGTTGTAAGAATGGGGGTCCCTCAGGGCTCAATTCTTGGCCCTTTTATGTTCCTTATTTACATAAATGACTTGCCTTATCTTATTAAAGATAAGCATGATATAGTGTTGTTCGCAGACGACACTTCACTTTTATTTAAACTAAAACATCAACAACTATGTGCTGACGTCGTAAATAATTCTCTAGAGTCAATTGTTAACTGGTTCAACGTAAATAATCTACTGCTGAACGAGAAAAAAACGAAACTTATTAAATTCACGCTACCAAATGTTAGACAAGTAGAAACCAGCGCTTTAATAAAGGGGGAAGAATTGAAGCCCGAGGCTTCCACGGTGTTCTTAGGAATAACTTTGGATGCTAAACTACAGTGGGGCCCCCATATAGATAAATTATCTAAGAAACTAAGCTCTGCAGCATATGCCGTCAGGAAAATTCGTGGTTTAACTGATTTGGAAACAGCCCGTTTAGTTTACTTTAGTTATTTTCACAGTTTGATGTCGTACGGCATTCTGTTGTGGGGAAATGCCGCTGATATTCAGACTATTTTTGTTTTGCAAAAAAGGGCTATTCGTTCAATTTATAAATTGAGTCCTCGTCACTCCCTCAGAGGCAAATTTAGCGAGGTGAATATTATGACTGTGCCGCGTCAATATATATATGAAAATTTGATGTACGCACATAAAAATATTAATCAATTTAAAAAATACAGTGATATCCATAATATAAATACGAGAAACAAAAACAAATACGTGGTTCCTTCAACTAGGCTTAAGAAAATAGGTGGTTCGTTTAAATGTCAATGTATACGCTTTTATAATAAACTTCCCAGACAAATTCAAGAACTTAGCATTACTAAATTTAAATTATTTATTAAACGTAAACTCTGTCAGAAAGCTTTTTACTCTGTTAAAGATTATATTGAGGATTGTAATGCTTGGGATTGAGCTGCTTCGATTAATACAGTGGCCAATATTTACTTTATGTACATTTTTTTTTTCTCTCTTTGACATTTTAATTATTATTTTGACATTGATGTGTACTTTTTAAAGTATATATATATACATTTTTTTATATTTTTATTTGACATTGATGTGTACTTTTTGAAGTATATATATATTTTTTGTATCATCATTATTATTATTTTTTGTGAATGTGAGGACTATGGAGGTCGTTGTTCCTAAGTTATGTTTTTTATTTTATATATATGCAGTCTGACGGTTTGAGTATTTAATGCGGCCTACCCAAATGTCCTTACTTTGGTACTGTTCGTCAAGACGTTGAGCTCCTTAAAGTTTTTAGTTGAGCTAAACGATTACTGACAAATGCTTGCACTGTCTGGACAGGTCCACTCAAATCTGTGTGCTTCTCTCATCTAGAGAGTACCTCAGACAAACCTTCATGGTTCTCGCACATTTTTGACCAGTACGATTGTATGGACTTTAAAAGAGACTTTGACCTCTGAGTTTGTTTCGGATGTTTCTTCTCAGAGCAGTCCAGCTACGAAACACCGGCTCCATCGTTCGCTTAATATAAAAAAAAAACAATATTGACGTGTAAAAGTGTTATTTTATAACCTATTTACAAAATAAATATGATTTTAATGATTTTGTATGAAGTTCGTTTATAGTACTGTATCGAGTCACAGTGTTTGTTTTATATAAATTCACATAGCATACAATGTGAGCACTATGTACTTGATAGTTTTATACGCATATACTATGTCTGTCTGTCATTGACTGAATGTACTCTTGCCGTTGGGAGTTTGTCATGCTCACTCAAATGTCTCACTGACGGTGGCGTGTGTGTTGGATCATTTGGTTCCCTTCAAAATGGTTGAGCTATTTGGTGCCGATCCATACGTCATGTTCGTGAACGGGCGCTGTCTGCTGAGACTGGTCATCTCTTAACTGCCACAGTTATTTTAAAAATTGTTCTGCTTATTTCCTATATTTACAATGCCTCTTCTAACATGTACGACTTGTTACGTTGTTCTCACATAGTACCTTAGATTCAAATGAATGATGTAACCAAATTTTGACGTGACAACGTCTTAAATTAGGTTGCGGCTGGGAGTCACTTATGAAAAAGTGTAACGCTCGGTAACGTTACGATGAGTCACCGAACGAGAGAGAGGCCCGCCGAATGCCTTGCGTCTCTCTCCCACTCAACTATGATCGGTAAAAGACGTTGTCACGTAAAATCTTCGCCCGTAAAACCGACTTTACAGGCAACCATTTTTTTGTAATAAGCATATTGATTTTAAAGAGTGTCCATGGAGTTTCTTGCTCGCTCTTCTCCATGTGATCTACTTTTTGGAACGAGCAACTAGCTTCAATTTTCTGACAGACTGACACCTTGACGATTCGAAAGTACCTGTAAATGGTTTATTTGAATAAAATAGTTTTGACTTTGACTTTGTTCTATGCCACCTCGCACATCTACCCGCGTCGCAGTTGCCGCAGACCCTGAAACGACCGAAATCCCCAAACCGCAGCTGATGACGTCACCCGCACGCAGCGGACGCTGCGGCTAGCGCGGCGCGGATGACGTCATTCGCATCCCCGCCCCGGCGGTAGCGTAATGGAGGCCATACACGCTAGGGTTTGCATGATGGTTATAACTCTGCATGCAAAACCGACAAGCATAACCGAGTTTCATACTACACATACACGTTAGGTTTTGCATGCACCGTCTTGCCATGAACTCTTAGTTGACTGACCACCTAGTACGTGACGGGGTGTGTAGGACGCCAATACCAAACTATTATGGACGACGACGATGTGTTAGCTGTACTTGGCCTTACACTTGTTTTGCAGAACAGAAAAAGAAAAAGAGTTCGCACTGAATGAAGTTCCAACTGCGATAGATACAGTTGCATGCACTTGCACGCTTATTATCATGACACTCATTACATTCATTAATTAACCTCATATGACCCTCGTTCACCTCACATGGCACTTATTCACCTCACATGTCAATCATTCATTTCACATAAAAACTTTTTCCAAAATAGATAACCGACTTCAAAAACGAAAAGCTCAAAAATAACTATTTCGGAAGTCGGTGGCTTCTCTTCTGCCGGTCGAATTGTGTTGCCTTGCCACCGACTTCCGAAATAGTTATTTTTGATCTATTCGTTTTTGAAGTCGGTTATCTTTTTTTTGGAAAAAGTTTTTTATTTTTTACTTTTTAGTTAGAGTCCCAACTACGTTTTAGAGTAAGTTTAAAAAAAAAATTACGTTTTTCTATAAAAAAATTGAGGAGTTCCCTCGATTTCGGCATGATACCATCATCAGATTCTGGACCTGATGGCAATGGGACCATTTGGGAAGTCTACCCTTTCAACCAAAAAAAGAATTGTTCAAATCGGTTGGCAAAAGACGGAGATATGCGCGAACAAACATATAAAAAAAAAACATACAAACATTCGAATTGAGAACCTCCTCCTTTTTTTTGAAGTCGGTTAAAAACTGCGAACTGTGGCAGGCAAGCTCGCCGGACGCCACACACGCTCGGTTATGCTCGCGCGCAAACATAACCGAGCGGCATAAAATATCAATTTTGATATTTGCTCGGTTGCATGTACATGCACCGATAACTGTACAGTTTAATCACATACACGCTAGGGCTTGCCTGTCGGTTATGCATGCACGGCTAAAACCATCATGCAAAACCTAGCGTGTATGGCCTCCATAACGCGAGCCGAACCCGGATGCGTGCGTAGGGATGCAATATCGCTCTGAAAAATATCGATATTTACACGAGGGATATCGATGTTAAAAAAATATCGGTCCCAAGACCGATACATCGATATTCCTGACGATATTTAAAAAGAAGTATTAAGTTTGGCCAATTTAATAAAAATAAGTCTACTAGAAACAGTCTACAGTCTAGTCTATTTAGCACTAAACTATTGTTTTAAAAATTAAAATAAAAACACATATTGTTATTTAAGAAAACGTTTACTTTTTTTAATTAAAAAATCTAGAGATAGAATTAAGAAAAAGAAGCTTAGATAGCCTTGTACCTAGAAGTCTATTTCTTTCTTGGGTAATGCTCAATACGTAAGCGCGTGACGGCGACCAAACGTGTTGACAGCTGTGTGATCCTCAAACAACTAAAGAGCGATATCGATATTTTTTACTAATGTCCTCGATACATCGGTGATATATCGTTCATAAAAACATCGATGTTTATATCGATATTTATGAGCGATATATCGATATTTTAAAACAATCGATGTATCGTTTTCATCCCTATGCGTGCGGCGACGGGAACGACTGCAGTGACTGCGGTGCGGATAGATGTGCGAGGCCATTAACAAAATGCGATGACTGCGGGGACTGCGGCGCGTGCGGTGAGGCCAAGTCTGCGTTCACCTTAAAGGACCAATATCTATCTAACGGAATGTCTAAAGCGAAACGACCATCAAAATGCTATACTTCGCCTAGGCCAAGGAGTACAGTATATACTTGGCCTAGGCCACCTAAAATCTATCGTGCCTAAATGCCGTACGCCGACCATTGGTTTAACAAATTCTTTTTGGCATCGATAGATATAGATTCAATTAAACTACGAAAAACTGCACAATAAAATTATATTTCTTTTATAATAGTTTTAATAAACTGATTAGGACTGTTAGTAAGTTTTAATTATTTGTTTAATTAAATTTCGATCGTTTCGATCGAATAAAGTTCCATGTATGAAATCGATTTTTAAACGCGTCGCTAGATTGGGTAGCGGTTAGAGGTACGCAACGTAATGTTAAATAATCTGTGGATTGGATTCATGCAGTTGTCATTTCGTTGTAATTTCATTTCGTAGGTACGCCTTGGAGAGTTTTTTTCCTGAAAATAAATAGATAATATAAAATAAATAATAACTCAACATGGTAAGTCGTCAGAAGTATGCACTTGGCTATAATTGTGTCCAAAGAATTGTGTAATCAGTGCTCTATTGACGTGCGATTTTAACTTGAAAGACGTAACCTCAAAAATGGAATTTGTTTTCAGGATGTCTTTCTAATGATTAGGCGAAAAAAATTAACCATCTTCACTGATGCGAAGGATACGACTACAGTGCTAGAATTGAAGAAAATGATCGAAGGTGGGTGCGATTATCACGATATGAGAAAATTCTATTTATAGTCGCGGGATACAATGTCGGGCGCGCAGCGTAGGTTTTGTTGTTAGGCCTGGTGTTATTCTTCATTGTTCGTGAATGTATAACGTGCTGGAACTGTCATCTAATACGACCTTTTCTGCTGGAGAAAATGTGACTCATTTGATTTTCAAGGACTGTTCCATAGCCAAGTTTTTGTGTATGTTTGTGTTCATAATACAATAATATTATGTTGAAAGCGTTTGCTGTAGCAACTAGCAGGAGATGTTAAAAAAACCTGAGGATAGGTATGAGCAGCACTTTAGGAAGTGCACTTTCTTTGTGTACTGTGTAGACTTTGGACTATGATTACAGTTTCAATATAATCAATAAGAACCAAGATAAGTAAGCCACACTTTCATTTTAAATTAATGAAGATAATATTTACATGCTTAACAAATGTAACAATTCTAGGACACCTTAAAATAGCCACATATTTATAAAATGCTAATATTGAAATGGTAGTAATGACAGCAAGTGAAATATTTGATTGATAAAAAGAGATGTTGTTAATGACAAGTGATACTGAATTTTGCTTCTGTTTTCCTACTGATAATAGTGATCAGAACAGGAAATGAATGAAATGAAATTGTTTATAATGCAAGTAGGATATTAGAATTACTTTTACACATTTTTTTTTAACTAGATGGAGTCAGCATTTCCAAACTGACTACCTCTGAGAAGAAACACCAAAACAAACTCATGTATTATAGTCTCTAAGTCCAAACAAAATTCAAAATAATCAAAAAAGCATATCTGCTTAGTCAAGTTAAAAATCCATACTAATATTATAAATGGGAAAGTGTGTCTGTCTGACTGTATGTTTGTCTTTCTTTCACGGCAAAACATAGCGACGAATTGACTTGATTTTTTTAGTGGAGATAGTTGAAGTGATGGAGAGTAACATCCCTTTTTAATGTGAGCGAAGCCGCGGTCAAAAGCTATATAAAAAATAAAAATAACATCTTGTTTATATACCAGCTGTGGGAAAACCCATGCCTGTCTGTGTTCTAGTCCTATATAAACTGAGGGCTTTTCCACTTCACAGAATCTTCGCTACTGCTCTTCTTCTTACTTAATGTGAATTTAACATGGTATCTATAGGAAAAGAAGTAACCTCGTTTTTATTTGTAATAGAGCCAGCAAACCAGTGTCAAAGTACAGTTATTCCCCCTTTTGCTTGTATGCCATGCAGGGTCAAATGATGCAATATTTTAGCTTTTTACATGCTTAAGCTGCGACTAGCTGCCCCTGTGGTTTCACCCGCATTGTATTTATTCAATCCCTCATTTCTTTCCAGCCTTCAAGGCCTCTTTAAAAGCTTGCAGGCCTTCTATAGCCGCATCCACGACATGTGTTATAATTTTGATAATTGCTCTGCTTGCTGGGGTTATAGCGTAATGCTTTGTAGCCTATTTGTTATTCTGATGTATCATCACTACATAGTATAAAACAAAGTCGCTTCCGCCGTCTGTCTGTCCCTATGTATGCTTAGATCTTTGAAACTACGCAACAGATTTTGACGCGGTTTTTTTAATAGATAGAGTGATTCTTAAGGAACGTCTTTAAGTATAATCCATGCTTATTACAGTAGAGAAAAACCGGCTTTTTTAAAGATTTGTAACACCCGTGCGAAGCTGGGGCGGGTCGCTAGTAAGCTATAAACTGTAAAATTTCATCAAAATTCGTTCAGCAGTTTTTGCGTGAAAGAGCAACAAACATCCACACATACAATACTCCTTGTAATAATAAAATATATATAATATAAATATTTGTGAGTAATACACAATCTCATATTTTGTTCCTCAGGAATCTTGAAAGTGACAACACCAAGTCAGATGCTGTTCAACAAGGACAGCCAGCTGATGGAGGATGAGAAGACCCTGGCGGAGTATGGCCTCACATCAGCCACTGCCAAGGCCCAGTGTCCTGCACCTATTGGATTGGCTTTAAGGTATACACCTTCATTTAAATGCATCAAATGCTTTCTTTGTAAAGAACTTTGGGTCACGTATGCCATACAAACAAATGCTACCTACCATGTTTAGAGAAAGGACTTATTGTTTGTTAGGCCACGGGCATAAAGACTAGGGGTAGAGGACCTAGGATCTCATACTGCCCCTCTGTTCTATACTGCTGACTTCAAGCTCAATTCCATGTAATGTATTGCATTGCATTGAAAGTCTATAGTACAACAAGTGTAGATGATTTTTGTCACATAATGAAAAATTACCAGCAAGTAATTGTAAGTTTCAAGTAATCAAAATTGGATTGAACTAGAACAACATTAAAAGACATACAATATTCTGTTTAAACAGCAATATAAGTCCACCTAGCTTAACAGTGCTAAAATACACTTTAATCCACACATGAATCACATCTAACAATAGGCATTCAGTGATTTTTTGCTGATAACAAGAAGATATTGCAAAACAAAAAATAGGGTGTGAGCAGTGCTGAATTGTACTTTTGTTAAGAATTATGACGAGCCAGAGCTCATGTTTTTAAACGCAGCACAACACATTCCAAGCTTTGTTCAACATAACACATTCTTTTGTGATTGTGCCCAAAATATATTCATAAGATTTTTTTGTCAAGACATGGGAGGGTCAAAAGTCACAGTAGATGCGCCAAATTAAAAAAAAGTATTGGTACAACTCACACACGGCCTACGATTTCAAACTAGGCACAACTTCTACTATGGTAACCAGTCTGATTGATATACGTACTTATATAATTTAAAAATATATACATTTCGTAAATAATTTACACCCAGACAGAACAAACAATCTAGCTCCTATAATAAAAAACTTTGTCCTGGGCGGGAATCGACGCCACGACCACTAGTTAAGCAGTCAAGGTCATTAACCACTAGTGACTAAAACAACAGGTTTGTCAATTTCGAATATTTTTCGGAAAATATGAACCCCAAACCCCTGCTTACGGCCTTATTGTATAAACTAGTATACAATCCGAAAACTAGTCTCTCCAGCAGCATACTTAAAGTGGCCAGATTGACTGCAATGGCAAAATAATTATGAGCGACATTGGTGTCGTTACCTTGACATAATATCGATTTTTAACCAATGCAGCATGTTTGCACATACTATGACCCAGAAATTGAATTACAATTTTAATTTATTTTGCCATGTATGTAATGTGTGACTGTTTGTTTGTTTCTATAATACTTAGTATTGTTAGTCTAAACTCATGTTCTCTGTATTGGCTCATGCTATCAGTAGTCAATTAATTTTCGTACAAATCGAAGAATCAAAAGTAAAAGTGCTTTCTGGACGCATTTTTGTTTTTATAATATCATGACCACACTCCCATTTTGTTAGCTCCGGTGTGACCGGGCTATAATGGTCTAACAGTAGGTCCAGATTAAAAAAATATGTACGCGCTCGCCTTCAAAACAGAAATGCGAGCGTGAGCGTACGTGTAACTCAGGCCAACACAAACAGACGTTAGCACGTACTTCGGCTTAGCAATTCATCGTGACAATTTTACCATCGTAGTTTGACAGGTGATTATGGCAAATTTATGGTTGAGCCATAGCACTTGCTAAGCAGTGTTTTTTCCGGCCTTAGATAGGTGATAAGGATGTATTTCGTGAACTCTGCACTCAGTGCGTCACACTGGTATAACCAAAAAGCATTACGTCCCGTGCGTCATGTCAGTAGAATCGTTCTCCACGCCCAATAAAACTTCATAAACTAATCTTTGATACAAGAACACAAAAATTTTAATTACAAGATTATTACGAAATACGTACATTTAACCAAGTTACTATAGAAGTGTACAGTGGACAAAAAATGTTTCAATTGTCTTTTTTATTTATTCTCATGCTAGAGAATCATGAGAATAAATAAAGACATTAGAATTTTAGTATGAATTTATGTTAATGTACGTGGATTAATGTTGTTGTTATATTTTCAACTACGATTTTTTAGAGTTCTGTAGTCAACGCCTTCCATCGCCAATCTTAGTTATTTTATATTAAAAATGTGTAAAACACAATTTCTTCTGTAAACAGGAAGGAAAATGGCGAGTTTGAAGCCTTGGATCTGACTCCGTACTCTTCACCACCGGACTTGCCAGACGTGATGAAATCACAGGAAACCAATGGACAGGAACAAGTATGTTTCTTTTCAATTTAATAACCACCAATATATTTTTAAGGAATAATGACGTGATCTAGTGATAAACATCCCGTGCCTCGGAAAGTCAGAAGTCAGAAAACCTGAACCCTAACATGGTTGGGAAAAGGCTATGAAGATGATAATCTACATTGAGTTCAAATCGCCTGCTTTAAAAAGAAACCTAAAAAGAGGATACTGTACTAATTTTTATGTTTATTCTTAATACTAAATATGTGTTAATATTAATTTCCAGATGGATCAACACTAAACGACTCAGCTGCGGTTTGGACGAAACTGATGCAGGCACCAACTTTGCATCGCAATGTTTTTGTAATATACCTAGTTCATACGATTGAACTAACTCGCTCGAGCTTCCACCATCGGCCCGGGCGACACCTTAATTATATTTTTTTGCATATAACATATTTTGTTATTAATTTATCGATCATTTTGCTCGATTTTAACATATTCTGTTACGTCTACACGTTTCTTTGTAGTATTTTTGTGATGCTTTGTACGAAAAGAGAGTGTAGCTTTTTGTAGTTTATTGAGAAAACTTCAACCACATTAGTGCGTGGTTGCACATTTGTACGTGATTCATACTAGTTTGTTACATAGGTGTGGAGGAGCGCCGCGCACGCGCAGGGCTCCGGGGATGTATCGGTAGTCGAGTATTAGTCAACTAGTCGACCATAGATTCAATGTCAATAAACTTTACTAAACAAGCGCATGGAATATTACAGGTTTACGAATGAATTACATCGATTAAGTTAGCTCAATGGAAAACTTAGGTTTTAGTGCTAATAGTATTTATTTTAACTATAGTTGGTTGAGGATATGGCAGCCGGTACATCTCTAGCGCAGTGGACAGCTCGCGGAAGTACGCGGTGCGGACTTGCTACTTATTGGCACAATTGATATTAATCGTTCATCATCTATTGTGGCTTTATTAGACTACCTAGGCCATGACATCACACCATTTGAAATTATAGCTAAAACATGAAAAGTGAATAGTATCTCAATTATAACTGAGCGTTAGAAAGTTTGTGCCTATAATTTATCGCACTTAACTAGTTAATAAATATTTAAACAATCTATGTTTACTAACTCCGCGACACTATTTGATTTTAATAGCTTGACGCTTCAACTTGTACCGTTTTGTCATATACGAGGGTACCCTAATAACTCATCTTCACGATCACCTGGTATCCGTAGTCGGTGTTAACGTTTGTTCATTTGTAGCGCGATGAATATTAACAGTTTGGGTCCTAGATGTTGCTAGATTTCCAATGTATTGCTGTTTGTAACGGTAAATAAATTCTTAGGATACAATCTTTTTACGATTTTACACATTGTACTACAAATGAACAGATCCAATAATTTTAATATACTTACACATTTGTAAAAGCGTAAAGTAATACTGAGAAACTAAAAAGGCTCGAGTCGAACTGATCTCGTAACGTCTCGTTTTATATGTGGATTTTATACTTTAATCATATCTCACAGTTTCATAATAAAGTACTCACGGCTCTATTTATTTGTGCTAAGTTTTGAATAATGTAGGTAGATTAATACGAAGTCAGCGGTGTGTTCCCAATGTTCTGAACAATTCGCAAGTCCCCCGGGGCACTGAGCAAGTGAACGCTGGACAAACGTTCTCAGTGTTACTTTCACTTCAAACACATTTATGTGTACCCATTATGAATAATTGATTTTAAAATTAAATTAATGATACGGTATTTAACTGCGATAGTATAGAATGGACTATAGATAGTAGCTAATTTAATAGGGGTAAAATAGGGGCTTTTTATATTACATAAATACAAAATTAATCTACGTTTCTCTGCAACATTCTTAATTGTGATTTATATTAAAAAAAAAACGTATCGCAAATGAATTTGAATAATGTTTGTAGTTCCTCTCAATGAAACAATTTTCTCTATTTTTATGTATTTTTCAATTGCACCTTTATTGATGTAAGATGTTTTGTATATTTTGGTTGGGGTTCATCCATTATATACGGTCCGGCGCGGGCGGTGCGGCGGCACCGGCAGACAGGCCGCTTACGGTGCATAGCTAGATAATAACATACGAAAATCTCTGTGAGTCAGACTTGCTACCAAATACATATTCATTTAAATTCAAATCCAATAATAGTAGGATATTTGGGTAACGATATTGCACCTAATTGCACTTAAAATAAGATAGACAATTGAAAACCATTCTTTTGTGAATCGAAACCACTACCATGAGTTTACCATCAGTATTTACGTGTCGTGATAAGTCAGTGTTTTTGTACCATAATATGCTTTCTCTCTATCGAATTTCTAGTGTCCAGGTAAACGGTGGTAGTGGCAATAAAGCTCCCGAACTAGTCGAGTGGAAGGTGTTTGGAACTCTAGAGTGGTTAGCTGTTATTTCTCATATACTTAACTTTGTGTTACTATGCTGGTACAAATCCTACTGTGATGGAAGTACTTGGCACCCACATAATTGAAATATGTATTTATTCGTTTTAACATTAAGCTATTGTAATCTAAGGTCTCACATCGGAGAGGTTTTGTATACCAATTAATAATTAATAAATTGAACAAAACCGCTTGAAATACATAATGAGACTTAGACAAAGATACCTAGTGTAGTTCCAAAAATCCACAGATGAGCCAGCAGGAAATAAAGCTGTTTTGATTTGTTTTGACGAGTTTTATTTAATCTTATATCCCAAATTTTCTAACCCTGAAAGTAGGTACCTGAATTGGAATTGGTGGCTTGAGAGGTTGGTAATTCAGCTACACAATAAAAATCTTATTCCTATTTCATTTGACTACAACCACCGGTATTCAAGAAAGGTTATTGTATCCGACGGCCCCGGATACTTACCAACTTTTCCGACTGACTGTAAAATATGTATTAATTTATGTTGTGATGGCCTAGTGGTGAAGTTGCCCGCCTCTTATGCAAGAGTTTGTGAGTTCGACTTTTTCAATGAATAAGTGGTGAAGGGTAAATCATCGTGAGGTAACCTGGGACTTTTATAAATCCGAGATCGTAAATCCGCCTTGAGCAAGCGTGGTAATCAAGCTCAAGCCTTCTATGTTGTATTGTGTGAGAAGAGGTCTTTACTCCGCAGTGGGACAGCAATAGTCTTATTATTATTACATATTTATTTATAATATAATATAAAAATATCATCGTTTTGAAAAAGGCGGAGTAAATGATTTTTCCTGCTTAAATATAGTATTTTGTTCAGAAACTCGACAAAAGCGACGTATTATTTTTGAAATAGCTTCTGAACGAAGAGAAGTTTGGTCAAACAAAATGACGGATTCTCGCCACATAGTGTCATTGGTTTGCACGTGTGTTTCGAATTTTAAAGTTTTTTTAAGTGATTGTTGTACTTTTTGTGACCTGTTTGTTTATAAGTGTGTTGTCCCTGTGTCTGTTAGTAGGTTAGTATTGTGATTGTCCCTAGTTCTTATCAGTCTCTGTCATAATGGAAAAGAAAAAGCCACCTGATCCTGAACCCCCCGACATATCTCCTCTGTCCCCAAATCCCTTGTCCCAGTTCGCTGATGTCGTGTGTAGCGTTACAGAAATGGATGTCTCCCAACCCCAACAATTGCAAGCATCCCGAAAACGTCCCAGTTCTGATGATGTTTTGTCCCCCAGTAACAAACAGCAAAGACAGCAAATTGGCCGCATGAGATATTCGGTCATGGATAAGGCCCCATATATCGTCCACGTCACTCGGGTTGAGAGTCAACCAAATTCAGGTACCACTTTACACCCAGTTAATTTCGGCAAGTTCCTTATGAAAAATAATATTGCAAATATAGTCCGGGATGGGGTTAGTAGAGTCGGAAGAAACCGCGTATCAGTGCAGTTTGCATCCCCTCAGGATGCTAATTCTTTTTTAGTTAATAGTGTTTTGTTGAAAAATGGGTATAATGCATCTATTCCCACATTTAACATCACTCGAATGGGTGTGGTCTCCGGGGTTCCCTCGGATTTCTCGGAAGAAGAAGTAAGGACATATCTGTCTGTGCCCTCAGGGTGTGGACAAATCCTAAAGGTCCGTCGTTTAAGTAGAAAAATTCACACAGATGGTGCTACTGAATACAAGCCGACAGAAACATGTGTCATAACCTTTGATGGACAGGTTCTCCCTAAGCGTATATACTGCTGTTATACATCTCTGCCGGTAGAACAATATGTTTACCCTACTATTCAGTGCCGCAAGTGCTGCCGATTTGGGCATGTAGCAAACATGTGTAGGTCTAAACCTCGCTGCAGTAAGTGTGGCCACGATCACCCTGGTGATGGTTGCAACATTTCTGAGAGTGAGGCATTTTGTGTACTCTGTTCGGGGAATCACTTTGCAAATAGCAAGTCATGCCCTGAGCATGGTAGGCAAAAGGCAATTAAGACCACTATGGCTGAGAAAGTTATCTCTTTTGCTGAAGCTAGTAAGCTTATCCCAACTCCCTCCCGCAGTTATGCTAATGCCGCCAAAACTCCAGCTTCTCAGTCATACCGTAAAACGGTATTCCTTAAGCCTAAGACCCATGCCCCGCTTTCTCCATCTTATGATAAAGTTGCTCATCAACAGATAGTAAGTTCTCCCCAACCCTCACAGCCTAATGGCTGCGCCCTAAATTACAATAATGTCCCCTCTAATAACACTACTTCTATTATAGAACTTTTGATAAATCTTTTACCTACTCTTATCTCTTCATCCCCCAGTTCCCCTCCTCAAATACCGTCCAACGTTGCCGATAAACTGATCTCTCTTCTACTTGATATTAGAAATGGCGTCTCGCCAAACATTCCTACAGTGGAATGTGAGGAGCGTGTGGCATAAAAAGCACGACCTCATATCCCTTTTTAATAAGTACAAGCCCCTGGCTTGTTCTATAGCTGAGACTTGGCTCATACCAAGTCTTAGCTTTCGTATGCCACATTTTAACACCCTTAGATGCGATAGATCCGATGGGTACGGAGGGTCGGCTCTCTTCGTCAATAATCGGGTCCCACTTGCTCCCTTATCTTTGCCAGCACTTGCGGGTGATATGAATATTGTTGCAGGAAAGGTCGAAGGTATCACAGTGTTCTCCATTTATATTGCCCACCCTCACCAAGACTTTTTTGTGATACTGAGGAACATTCTTGGTAACATCCATGGCCCAATATTGGTTATGGGTGATTTCAACTGCCATCACTATAGATGGGGGTCAGAACGTTGTGATGCCTTTGGCACATCCCTAGTCGAGTTGCTTGATGATCTGGGCCTGTGTATCCTAAACAATGGCTGCCCAACACGTAGATCCCCCCCAGGACAGCAAAAAAGTTGTGTGGACCTCACATTCTGTTCCAGTGAGCTTGCTGCATCGACTCATTGGGAGTGTACATCTTTGACGCATGGCAGCGACCATTACCCTATAGTTATTTCCATTCTTAATAAATATTATTTAGAAAAAACTTCTCCTCCACTCTTGAAATATAACCTGGCCAATCCAGATTGGACAAAATTTCTATCATCATTGGAGGAGAAAATTGATTCTCTTCCAAATTTAAACTCACATTTATCAGATGCCTCTGGTCACTGCCATGCTCAAACTTGCTATGAGGGCTTTCTTGCAGCCATTAAATCTAGTGCGGATACCAGCTTCAAGTTAAAAAACAGTGCCCGTAACAAAATCCCATCACCTCCATGGTGGGATCCAGAATGTACAGCAGCAATAAGGGAAAGAAACGAAGCAGAGGAACACTACAATGAAAATATGAGCATGGAGAATCTGTTAGCATATTGCCAGACTAATGCCAGGACCAAACGTCTTCTTCGTAAGAAGAAACGTGCAGGTTGGGTTAGGTTCTGCTCCTCCCTGTCCCCCTCTACTCCACCGTCAGTTGTGTGGAAACAAATCAACAGGTTTAGACGTGGGTGTTCCCCTTCTATCTTGTCACCCATCGCTAGGGAAACAGCTGAACATTTCTTTGACAAAATAGCACCACCTTATGTTCCTTTCTTGTCTGAATGTCGTTATATACCTCTGCATAATGTGTCACAGGACCCATTCGATGCTCCTTTTACCATTGATGAGATGAATGTGGTACTTAGAAACCTCCGGGACACTGCTCCTGGTATAGATGGGGTGCCATATTCCTTCATTACTCACTCTGGTAATAAGGCAAAAAATTACTTATTAAATATAATAAATTTTAGTTATAATTTTGGCTGGGTCCCAGATCAGTGGAAATTGCAAATTATTATCCCAATATTGAAACCAGGCAAACATGCAGATGATCCGAACGGCCTTCGGCCAATTGCTTTATCTTCAGTCCTAGCCAAAATACTAGAACACCTTATTAAAAACAGGCTCGAATGGATGGTTGAATCCAGAGATTTACTGCCGAACTCTCAATTTGGCTTTAGGAAAGGGCTTAGCACTATGGATAGTGTTGGTATCTTAGTCACGGATATACGTATAGCCTTCTCCAAAAACGAATCCGTAGTTGCCACTTTCCTTGACATTTCATCTGCATATGACAGCGTTCTTCTTCCGGTGCTCAGGCAAAAATTGCAACAGCTGAGTCTTCCAGCAAGGATGATTCAATGCATATGTGGTCTGCTAATGTCACGCTCATTGAGTTTGAGAGTCCAGGGAGAGGATTTCACTGCTAGACATACATGGAAGGGTCTGCCACAAGGTTCTGTGCTTAGCCCATTACTATATAACCTATATACGGCTGATATTGGGTCCTGCCTAAATAACAATTGTCAGATATTACAATACGCCGATGACATTGCTATGTATGTTATTAATTCCTCCATTGCAGATGCCGCGTCATCCTTGTGCCTCTCTCTGGATTCTTTAAATCTGTGGCTTTTAAAGCATGGTCTGGCACTATCAGCGCCTAAGAGTTCGGCAGTAATCTTTTCGCGTAAAAAACGGATCCCCCATATTTCCTTAACTATATCAAATCAGATTATTCCTATTGTTAGTAAAGTTAAATTTTTAGGTGTTATTTTAGACAATAAATTAACTGGTAAGCACCATATAAATTACCTTGTTCAAAAATGCGAAAAGACTTTCTCCATTTTAAAAGTTCTTTCAGGTGTGTGGTGGGGTGCCCACCCCTACACCATGAAATTAGTGTATAATGCTTTGATCCGCAGTGTTCTAGATTATGGAACGTACCACCTGATACCTTGCAACAAAGGTGCTTTGGCTGGGCTGGATAGAGTTCAGTTCAAATGTCTTCGGATCATCTGTGGCTGTATGAAGTCCTCCCCCATTAACGCATTGCAGGTTGAGTGCGCTGAACCTCCCTTGGCCCTTAGGAGGCAGTATCTGGCTTCCCGTTTTCTGTACAGGCTAATCCCCAGGACCTCTCATTCCCCATATAGCAAAATTAAATGAGTTAGATGCCCTATGCAGAAATTCAAATTACTGGAATAATAAAGAAATTCCTCTAGTACTAAAATCTTTTCGACTTACTCAAAATTTTGAATGTCCAATCACTCAATATCCTAGTCTTCCTCTTTTTCACTTTCCCTATGAAGTTCTAAATTTCACACCAAAAATTCTTTTTGATATTGGCATCACCAAAAAATCCCCTTCAGCTAACTCAATTTTCAATGCGGTGGTGGGTGAGCGATGGCTCGGGTTTCAATTATTTTTCACTGATGCCTCTAAATTAAATGAGTCTGGTCACACTGGAGCCGCGGTTTATTATCAGAGCTCTAAAATTATCCTTCAGTACAAATGTCCTAGGAAAGCTTCTGTATTTACTGGTGAATGTGTGGCTTTACTGGAAGCCTGCCGTTTTATAGAGTCCCACACTAATATTGAGAAAGCAGTAATTTTTACAGACTCTCTTAGTTGTTTACAAGCCCTAATTCAAAACCCTTTTAAAACTAAGCTGCATAGTCCTCTCATTTTAAAAATTAAAAACTGCTTACACTCCTGCGCTACTAGTCGGAGAGATGTTCAGTTAGTTTGGATACCTGGTCATTGTGGTATTAAGGGTAATGAATGTGTTGATGGTCTGGCTAAAGATGCCTGTGCATCTGTAACGGCTGATCTCACACATAATACTCTCCTAGGTTACGACCTGTTGACATTACCAAAATGGGATCTCCAGTGCTCATGGCAGGAGCAATGGAATGCTTCAAGTAAGAAGAAGGGCAGTTTCTTCTACGCAGTTCAACCAACCATAAAGCCAAAACCTTGGTTTTATGCTTACAAAAAAGTCTCAAAATGTGTTATATCGGTTATTTGTAGAATTCGAATAGGTTTTTGCTGCACGCCCGTTTTTCTGCAAAAAATCCGTGTTCGTGACTCCTCCCTCTGTGAGTGTGGATTAGAAGAGGGTACTTTAGAACACATATTTTTTGAGTGCTCTAACAATATCCCTCCTCTGGACTTATATAGTCGTCTCCCCAGATTTAAGATCCCTCTCCCGATTAACTTCCCTTCCCTTCTAACGTACTCCTCTCCTGATCTATTTGTGGCGTTGATGTCTTTTATCCGCCACAATAATATAAAATTATGATTCGATTCATGTGGATGTGGCATATATTTTTAATGTTTTAACAATAATATAATATTTATGTATTTTTATTTTTTGTTTGTTTCAGTCCTGTACTAACTCAGCAAGGTCTACATTAACTCCAACTGCATTAGACACTTTTCTTTTTTTACATTGTAAAAGTCTTTAATTTTTTTTTTCTCTCTCCACTCTTGCATTTCCATATCACTTTTGACATTGGCAGAATAGTCGACATCGGCTCCAATTGCCATAATAAGAAATAGAATAGAATAGAACAAACAAAATGACAGACAACAGTGTCAAAGTCAACATGTCAAAAAATTTAAAAACAATTTCATTCATGCTGCATTTTATAACCTCAAAATAAATAATAACTCGTGGATATTTTAATCACAAATAAGTTTCAGTGAATAATTAAAGTGGATAATTACACAAAACGTATACTAGACTTTTATATTCCCAAATAACAGTAGTTAACGTTATTTAATTGCGTTTTACAATGGGTAAACGCAAAGGAAAATGTGTGAAGAAAAATCCAGCGTCCAAAGAGGCTCTGGAGCCTGAGAACTTAGTGAAGGCTCCTCACTCGTTCGTGATTCATCGCGGTCAGTGCAGCAAGGATCTCGTTGACCTCATGAAGGACTTCAGGAAGATCATGGAACCCTTCACTGCCTCACAATTGAAGGTTAGTCTTGAAGTGAAATAACAGCTTCTGTTGACTTCAGAGGAAGAAATATATAGAATGATAGTGACCTTTTTGATTATCTTACTTTGTTCCTATCTTGTTTATTTCAGAAAGTCATAATTTTAACAAAATAACAACATTTGCTTACTTTTTTGTTCTTGTGACAATTTTTGTGGAGCGTCACGATATAAAGGTATTTAAATAGGCTATGTTGTTGTACAGATCACAAGCTACTCCATCATCAAAGTTTGTAACACTTTGCTGAGTAGTTTTACTATGAAGGAGTAACAAACAGAGTGACAGTGACAGACTGTGTTAATTTCGCTTTTTTATTATCTACCTGTCTCCCGCATTACGTTATGTTTTATATAATTGCTCCGATTCCTTAGGTTTTTAGCCTATATGTTATTCTGATGTATAAGCTAAACTATGATGTATAAACTATACTTTACCTTCTGTAAAGTTGCATCAAAATCCATTCAGTAGTTTTTGAGTGTAAGAGTTACATACATCCACATACTCACATACAAGCTCACATATAATATAAATAGGATATTGCTAACTTTTCTCTAAATTACTTTATTCTAATCTAAAACGTAAAAACCGGTTTTGTACTCAAAATAAAAAAAACTCTAAATAAATAAAAAAATAGTAACAAATACATATCTCTGTTTCAGGAAAGAAAAAAAAACACAATTAAAGACTTTGTGTCCATATCAGGCTACCTACATGTGTCTCACCTGATGATGTTCACGGAGACAGAGCTGGGCTCCTACATGCGGATGGCACGGCTACCTCGCGGACCTACACTCACGTTCCGCATACACAGTGTAAGAATAGCATTTCTTTTAGCTTCCTTTATTAATTTACTTTTATCTTTAGTACATTTGTTTCTTTATTTGTCCTACACTAAAAAAATCTCCTGTAATATGTCTGCTTTTACAAACATACAGACCATACTATGTACCAACTTTATTTTTGAAACAGAATTTCCAAAAATCTCTTTACTGTACTAAATTCGTGTTTCTAGCTTTAAGTTTTAGCTGTGTGCTAAATACAATAAAAAACATGTCTATTTAATTTTAAGGCCGTGCGCTGCGTTAGGCGTGTTTTCATGTAATCTCATAGATCAGCTCTGCGTGCAGCGGGTCGCCCGTCGCACGCGGCGTGGGCGGCGGGAGTCCGCGTGACGGAGCACGCGAGCGAGTGTTTCCAGGAAACAGTACACCCAAGTGATCAAAATTGTACTGGCGGCGCGGCGCGGGCGCTGCGAGAGGCGGGAGACCGTCGCGGGCGTCTGCGACGGGTTGAATTTGTCCGCGACGGAGCACGGCGCGGGTGCCCGAGACGGACGCCCGCTTAACGCAGCGCACGGTCTAAGATATTCACAAATGACCAGATTTAAAACAACTGCCTTAAGCTATACAAATATTTAATCTGTGTGGAAACAAACCTGCAATATGCAGTACCAATGCCAAACACCTAGCTGTTGCATCAACTATTTTATTAAAAAAAATAAGGTTTCTTTTAGGCCTGAAACTGCGTTAAGCGGGTCCCCGCGACGGGAAACCTTCGCGTGTCTACGCGCGTGGACACGCGGGTGATCTCCGTGTATACGCGACGGTCCCCGTCGCGCAGGCCGATTTACGCAGTGTCACTAGTTCAATTTTAACGGTCTGCTTGTATAGTCGTGTCAATGGAGAACTAAACGACGACTAGCAAAAAAAACGAAAGCCAATAAGCCCGTTTATTGAATCTAGGTTGTTGTGCGGGGAATTTGTTATAAAAATTTTCAAACAATTCTTTGGAAATTTCTACCAATGCCGCTGTTCGGGCGTCTCGGTCTTTATACAGATCATTTGCCTGGTCCCATATGGCAGGGTGACACTGCACTTCCACAATTACCCTTTCTGTATCGAAAGACATTGTCCTTGATTTTCTCCGAGCGTGCGTGCGACCCGTAGGCCGTATCACCTAGCGTTATTGACTGAACAAGTCCGTGCGTGTTATGTTATCGCTGGCGGGCACCGCGCGTGCCCCCGCAACGGGTTCCGTCGCACGGAGGCGGGCCCCGTTGCGTAAGTGCGGAGCGCGCCTCCCCGTGACGGTCGCACGCGGGGGTCCCCGCAACGGAGCACTTTTATATGAAACCGCGCGGGTGCCCGCTTAACGCAGTTTCAGGCCTTAGAATTCCTATGCCTTTTTGATACTAGTTTAACTGTTAGTTATTAACAAACCTTACCTTATTGTAAATGGGAATATTGTAAAGGGATAAAAATCCATACTAATATTGTAAATGGGAAAGTGTGTGTTTCTGTCTGTCTGTCTGTCTTTCACGGCAAAACTGAGCGACAGATTGATGTGATTTTTATAGTGGAGATAGTTGAAGGGATGGAGAGTGACAAAGGCTACTTTTGTCTCTTTCTTACGCGAAACCGCGGGCCAAAACTAGTAAATAAAACATAATTTGTGCATCACCAGTACAGCCTAGCCCGCGACGTGATCTCGTCGCTCCGCAAGCAGTACGTGACGATGCGCGCGTTTCAGCACGCACCGCTTATCGTGCTCAACAGCTTCTCCGGCGAGGGCATGCACATGAAGCTCATGGCCACCATGTTCCAGAATATGTTCCCTACCATCAATATTACTACAGTAAGCTTTTCTCTCAAATCATTTTACACTGTAGCAGGGCTTCCCTAATTTATTCCTACTGTGATGAGTCCCTTTTTGAGTTCCCTGATTTTTTGCGATATCACTCAACCCAGCCCCTTACCAATTTTAGTTAGCCTACTATCTTTTATTAGAAACTAAGAATGAAATCAAAACGTAAGCACAAAATGAGATAAATATATATATTTTCTGACCCTACTGGGGCTCCAGTTTGGACTTGGTCGCATCGATACGCGACGCACAGTTTATTATAGAAGATTGTTGTTTCCTACTCTATAGGAAACCACAATCTTCTGTGCAGTCTGTACAAAGGTCAAAGAAACAGTCGCACACTTGTGTCATTAACGTAGTACACTAGTACAGGCATCTCTCAATAAATCCTCCTCCACATGCAGCAGCCGTTAAGTAAAAAAATGCACTTTGGATAGGATGCTATCGTGAATTTTTCGCGGCTTGGGATATACAACATTAGCAGCGATTCCTCAGGGTTAAGTTAGGTTTTTGCTTACTGCCCAGCTGCTGATCAAGCATGTTATCATAGCATGATAAATCCTGTGTGTTATTCATTTGTTCAACCTACATGTGAAACTCCACTTTTTTTTGTTAGAAGTATCTAGTAGCAGTAAAAACCTAACTCCGTGTTTTAGGTGAAACTAAAGAACATCCGCCGCTGTGTGCTGATGAACTACAACCCTGCCACCAAGCTGGTCGACATGAGACACTACGCGATCAGAGCTACTCCAATCGGACTTAACAGAGGCACCAAGAAGGTATAAGTATATTTACTGGGATCACATATATCTTGTCAAGCCTGCACAGTTGGGGCACTTAATATAGCAAATACAACTTCAGTAAGGTGCTGCAGTACGCTGTCCCCAGATACATCTAGTCTTTTACTGCGGCCTTCCATTTTAATTTTGTCAGTTTTAAGAAATATCAAATTTATTTACAGATGGTGCAAGGCAAAATTCCAAACCTGAATCGGTGTAAAGATATGTCAGAATTCTTCGACAAGTGAGTACAATTTTGTAAGATTGCGATAGAATTTACATCAGTGTCTGCAATAGGTAGCGCGCTGGTTAGTGCCGTAGGGTGCAAGCTACAAAACCGCAATTTATCCATATAATCAAATAATATGTTTCAGAGCAGGAATGTTATCAGAGAGTGAATTTGAAGACGACCCCAACGCGCAAGTGATCCTACCACAGAACCTCGCGTCGAGAGGCGCCGCCGCAGAATCTAAGTCGGCCATCAGACTGTTCGAGCTAGGACCTAGGATATCTTTCCAACTTATAAAGGTTAGTATTTTATGGTAAAAGTACCGAAATAAAAGATGGAAATGAAAATAAAAAAAATACAGGTCTTTATTCTTTCGTTTTTATGGCTATGTTATGTGATATCAATGTCAGGGCTTGAAAACGTTACCAATTCACATTAAAAATAACGTTAAGTAACGTTATTTCCATAGAGATACTTGCATATCGGTATGATTTGGTAGCGTTATTTAGTAACATAACATTAAAAGAACGTTAAAAATAGCGTTAAAAATTACCGGTATTTTTAATGTTATTGTGAAAATAGCGGTAACAAGTTAACGGTATATTTTGGTTATTTTATGCGACGTTGCCCTTTTTTCCAAGGCCGCGCGGGCGCGGCTCGGCGGGTAGTGGCGGCGCCGCGCCACGCCGGTAACAAAACTGACTCATACCGATAAAATTAACGTTATCGTACATTATAACGTTACTTATGTTTAACGGTAAAATGTGCCAGATATAACGTTAAATTTGGTAACGTTATTTAATAGATAACGATATCTGCATCAAAGGGCTGTAACGATACCATATTTTTAACGGTATTTCAAGCCCTGATCAATGTAAGAACGTAATGTCAATCTACATACTTTGATTTGTGATCGTAATGTTATGTTATAGGTTGAAGATGGATTAATGGACGGCGAAGTGCTGTTCCACGAACTGGTAGAGAAAACAGAAGAAGAGAAAGCTTTGATTAAAAAGAAAAGAGAACAGAAGAGGTAAAAACATCTAACACATAAATGGTGCTGATTCTCTTGTTCACAAACTTACAATGTTTCAAATATAAGAAGTGCAATTTGACGTTTCATACTTTTCATGACGACACAACTTTGTACATGCGTAACTCAAAAATTGACATTTATTTCATCCGTAAAACCACGTAATTTTAAAGTTATTTTTATTTTATCACAAACTGCACAATTCTTAATCACTTAATTTACATTAAAAAATTTCAAACAAAGCAATATAACCATTGTTGACAATAAATAATATTTTTTCTCGACGTCGTGTCAAAGTCACGTAGTAAGGTACGATACCGTAGTGTTGTGACTCTTCAAATTCACTTGTATACCAATAATCGTTAAAAATGACCGAATAATCGAACTTACTAATAACGATCGTTTTCAATGAAAGCGACATTTATTATTTAAATATATTTTTGATGATTTCTAAATGTCAACGAAAAAGCATATTTAAAATTAAACATATAGTTATTATAATTTTAATAAGTTTTTGTAAGCAAAATCGCTCGTGCTCAAGTCTTGACAAAAAATTTTTTTTTTCTCTTAATTTGGCAACACTGGCAAGTGAGAATTTGAGTATTTCTTTCATCTAAAATTCAGAAATTTACAGTAAAAAAATAAATAAATCTATAACTTAAATCGATTATAAATTACAAAGAAATGAAATCAATATCTCGTATAAATCGGATATTGTAGTAATCGATTTTTTTAACCCAATCCCTATTCTTCAGTAGGTTAGAAGTGTCAAATTGCACTTCTTATATTTGAAACACTGTACCTAACTAAACTTAAGTTAAATGCATCTTTCTCTGTCTACTTCTTAAAGAAAAGGACAGAAGATACATTTTAGTTTAATCCTGTCAAATTAGACAGCGCCTGAAGAAAATTGACGTATATTTAGACGCCATGTTATTAAATCGCGTCTAAATTATCTATGGAGTGTCTAAATTTGACAGGACTTAACTAATATTTTATCTTCTGTCCTTTTCTTAATTTAATGGAAAGAGAAAGATGCACTTAACTTAAATTTACGTTAGTTTGTGTATAAGAGAATCGGCACCATTATTTACTTTACTAGTTATTGCATGCTTGTAATCTATCTGTACTATACTAGCTATTCTTACTTTTTTTAACTTTTACAAACAATACCATATTGATGAGGTATTAGGAATGACTTACCTACAAACAACATTTTATTTCAAATTAGCTAATTTATTTAAACTAATAATTTTACTGTAAACTCACTCATACAGCAACAAATCCTTAAGTCAAGTCAAGGCCAAATACAAACCATTTCCTTTCACAGACGACTGAAAGAGAAACGTAAAGCACAACAAGACGAGAACGTGAAACGGAAACAGAAGGAGAAAGAAGATCACAAACAGAAATCTATTGAAGGCATGCAGAAGAAGAAAGGAGTTACAGAGAGCCAGAGGTGAGGCATAGAAACACAATAGTATAAGCCCCGCAAGTTGATATTGCGATTGGCGGCCATCTTGGTGACGTAGTCGACGTCGCACCGTCTTAACAGTTCGCAAAAAAAATATATAAACCGTGCCTTAAAAAGTGCTTCGGACACTACTGGAGATATTTTAATGTCTAAGGCATTAAGTCCGCCTTTGTACAGTGTTTGTGCATTAAGTTTTAATAAATAAATAAACCTATAACCCTAGCTTATTTACTTTTTATTACAATTTTTTTTTGCTATCTGTACTGTTTACGACTGATGACGTCACGCAGCTGTTATTATGACAAAGTTCCATCGCAATATCAACTTGCGGGGCTTATAATTATATTGTGAAGATAAAACGTCGAAACCATGTTTATGCATATTACTAGCTTGTAGTTTTTGAAGTGAAGACTTCTTTAAGCGCAACACTTCTTAGGTAAACAAAAATATTGAAACTGTCAAAGACTGTACCGCATGTTTCTTTTTTTACGTAATTACTCGCAGTTAATACACTACGGTTACTTAATGCTCGACTAGAATATTCTGTGGTGGCTTAAAATAAATTAAAGTTGCCCCAAAGGGCAAAAAAATACTACTAGAAACTAAATAACTGTGTTGCGAGAAATAAATGTAAGATTGTCTATCAAGAGTTATTAAAAGTAACGGCTCTAAAAAACTTTTAGCTAATTGACTGAATGATGCAGGTTGATGGAGCTAGCGAACGCGGAGTCTCAGCACGCGGACATGGATCAGGACAATGAGGACGATGATGCGGACTACTATCGCCAGGAGGTCGGACAAGAACCTGAAAAAGGTGGGTATTTTTATGACAACCATACAGTTCATATTAAACTGTATAATTCTTTCTAATGGCAGAGAGCAGCAATATCATCAAACAACTTGCATTTATTCATTGATAGAAAACTAAAAACAAACAACATAGAAAATTACGTTTATTTTGCGTGGCATTTTGTTACTTTCTGTGCGCTGTACGGTACGTCACCGTTCGCTCGTCGCGGTGACGGCTGCTATCATGAAAGGTGACTAATTACTTTACTATCGTGTTCTACCGAAAAGTTCATGACTAACATTTGTTTCCAGACCTATTCTCACAAAAGCCTAAAAAACGGAAGGGAGACGAAGACGGTCCACGAGGCTTCAAAAAGATGCGACTTGACAAAAAAATAATGAAGAAGTACCAGGGATCAAGGAACCAGGACTCGAGCAAGCAAAACAGACAAGACGGCAAAAGGCCTTTCAAAGGAAACCAGAATGACGGCAGAAAGTTCCAAACTGATAAGAAAGGTGGTAGAAAGTTCCAGAATGACCAAAAAGGTGGTGGTAAGTTCCAGAACGATCGGAAAGGTGGTGGAAAGTTCCAGAATGATAAAGGGGGTAGAAGATTTCAAAATAACGATCGTGATGGACAGAAACCTTACAAACAAAAGAAAGTATTCGGCGGTAAAGTTAACAAGTTCGGTAAAGGAAAGGAAGGACATAATAAGGGGAAAGGGAGGCAAGGACACGGCAAAGGGAAGAAAGGGAGAAAATGACCGCCTTTAACTAGTTAAGGATTGTGTATTTAAGTAAAATATATGTTATTGATTATCAAAATCAGATGCTTTATTTTCTTGTCAATCATTTACCTCGATTTATGAATTACATAAAAGGCACTTATCGATATTGTAGGTACTTAATTCTATAACAATTATTGTAACAGTAACAAGAGATTATGAAATTACAAAATAATTGTCTGATATAGGCGGGGATTAAAAATTAAGTGATGATGTTGGTAGACGCTAGCACAAGCATCAATAGATTATCAACTTTATCTCTAAAGCATTACGATCAAAGTTGGAAACTATTTTACAATTTCTGTGCTGGCGTCTATACATTATATCTATAATTCACACATCAACATATGGCCCTGCGTAGTAAATCAAACGAATGAAAGGTGATGCAGTACAATCACAAATAATCACATTATGGTCTATCCAACACACACACATTGATAGTGGTGGTGATTCAAACTATGGCAAGCCAGAATATATTGTAGACAAAATAGTCTAAGATCCCACCATAAAACGACCTTCTCCAGGTTGATTGAAACATATGTTATATTCAATTAAATATGCCAATAAATTGGTTGATCATGGGTTGTCTAAAAAAAATCAATCTAGAATAATGCTTAATTAACAATACATTTCAGTGGTAAATAAAACATTTTCACGTTCTACATTGGGATCTTATACTATAAAGGCATACCAGAAATAATCTAAGGGCCTTCCAGATCTATCACATACAACTTTATCATCCTTAGATCAAGAACACAATATCATCAGCCATCATGACTTGGTTGTCCTGCGTCATCTTGTGGAGAGCGGCCTGTATCTCTCCGTCGTCGAATATCTCGTGCGAGTACTTGTCGTTGACGTATGACGTCACACGGGACAGCGGGAGGGAGTTGGCGCGCTCCTCGCGGAATAACTGCTGTAGCGCTGACTTGAACTGGGTTAATCTGAAAGTTGGAAGTATGGGTGTAGTGACATGAAACTGGAAATATACCAGTCTGGATTCTGTAGTCTTGAGCTTTGATACATGAATCTTCTAGTCCCTTTAGGTTCATAACGACAACTTCCCAAAACGTTCACACTCCCAAAACGTCTACTTCCCAAAATGGTAATTCCCTAAATGTCTATTTCCCATTTCGTCTACTTTCCCATAACGACCAATTCCCAAATAGTCTATTTCTCAAAACGACTACTCCCAAAACGTCTACCTCACAAAATTTACCACTTGTCCAATATTTCCTTGAAAACTCAAGGAATCGCTTTATAGTCCTTTTTTAACCGACTTCAAAAAAAAGGAGGAGGTTCTCAATTCGTTGGAATCTTTTTTTTTTATTTTTTATGTATGTTCACCGATTACTCAAAGACGCCTGGACAGATTTGCAAAATTATTTTTTTGTTTAATAGGTTATACTTTCTAGATGGTCCCACTGTCATGAGGTCAGGATCTGATGATGGAAACCCTGAGAAGTCGAGGGCAACTTTGGAAAGTTGTAGGCATGCATAGGTTAAAAACTTAACACGTAGGTGTATGTTTAAAACAGGGACTGAATTACCCAAAAATTAAGGTATCTTTAAATTTCGGTATGACGTCATACCGTTAAATAAGGGTTACCGAAATATTGCGATACCGTTATATTTTTCAGTAGCGGAATTTAAAGGTTGGAATTTAATGCGTACCAGTCGGCAACAAACAAAGAGATAAGTAAGAGAGTACAGAAAATGTACCTACAAAATACACAAGTTCTAACGTATTCTTCAACCGCCCGCGCGCCCGCGCCCCGCGATCCATCATGTTTTTCGGTACCGAAATTATATAAAGGTTAAATAGCGATACAGCCCAACCTTTATTTATAAATGTATCGCTATAACTCAACCTCTATTTTAAACCGGTACCGGTATATTTTTAAGGTATAACCACCTTTAACCGTAACCGCTTTCAGTCCCTGGTTTAAAAGCATTTTAAAATAGTAAAGGATTAAAGCTGACCTGATGATGGAGACGAGAGACAGTTGAGGGAACTCCGCAACGATATGTATTAACTACGTCGTGTTTGGGCTTATTATATTCGTATTGACGAGGACTTTCCACTAATATAGTTAGTTATTTATTTTTAGCTTTTCAAGGACTATATACCTAGTCATTGAAAAGCTAAAAATAAATAACTAACAACAACGTTAATAAGAGATAGAGGGTACATGGCTTGCGTTGTTGCAACAATACTTTATGATTACGTATTACGTCGGAACTGATATAGATTTCCAGCAGCTTCGAACGCAGTGTACGGCCTTTCTTCTTGTAGAATTGGAACTTGATGGTAGGCGCTTTTTAAATCAATGGCGCTAAATGTAGAATGTTTGGCCACCTTTGCAATCAGTTCTTCTATATTAGGAAGAAGATAGGCGTCTAGTTCTGTGAATCGATTTATAGTTCTGGAGTAATCGATTACAAGGCGTTTCTTGTGATTCACGTTCTTCGTGATTAGTACCTGCGCCCGCTATGGTGATCGGTTCTCTTCAATGACACCTTCATTTAAAAGATTCATAATCTCCTCCTCAATAAAACGTCGGTCATCATCACTATATCTTCGTGACTTAATAGCAATCGGTTTGCAGTCGGGAGACAGATTGGCGAAAAAAAGTTAGTATATAAATGTTTATACAACATAAATAAATAAATAATTAAAATACAACTAACTTAATAATTTGTTTTGCAACTACCCACTGTATACAAATATTAACTATGTTGGCTTTCATAAAAATATCTTTAACTTAAAATAGGTTTCCGGTTAAACATTGACTATCTAATTATGATTTTAGAAAATAATTTTTATACAAAAATTGAAATTCCCACTGGAACCCGTAAAATTTTGATTAAAAAAAAACTATTTAGAAAGTGGACGTTTTGAGAGTTGACCTTATGGGAAGTGGACTTTTCGGGAATTATCGATTTGTCGTCGTTATGGGAAAGTAGACGAAATGGGAAATAGACATTTAGGGAATTACCATTTTGGGAAGTAGACGTTTTGGGAGTGTGAACGTTTTGGGAAGTTGTCGTTATGAACCTAAAGGTTCTAGTCGGGCAATACGAACAACTCATATTTGGCCGGTATGGTAATAGTAGACAACTAAACCAATGAAAGTTTAGTAACTTATAAGTCTAAAATTTTCGATAACTTTAATTCATGTAAGCCCGTTACTTGCTATAAATTTAAACTACTTAAAAATACAATTACTTCAACAATATAATATCTTAGTAACTGTAAACTATTTGAACGTTTTAGTGTTATGCTATTTAACAAATAGAGCACAGTTATTATTTATTTTAGTACATAGTGTACCATTACAGGCCAAAGGCCTCTATTCCTAGTGATACCATCTCCACATACCTGTTGGTATCGATAGTCTTCTGCGAAGCCCTAGTGGTGCGCTGCGAAGGCTCGGGCTGCGTGGCCCGCGCCGCGCGCAACACCGGCTCGGCCTCCTCGTCCGACGAGAATGTGTACGGGTCTTCTCCCGGTGCAGCCTGTACATAACATTAGCCATAACTAGACAACAGATACATAGGGCTATTGTATACCGTAATTAATTTAAAAGTATTTTGTCTTGCGTAGATCTGCGCTACCGGCAGTTCGAGGGTTAAAGAGCTGCTGGTGTAGCTAGCAGTTTTTTCATTGTGTATTTACTTACACAACGTTTTTCTGACATGCCCAAAAGGGATCTTGAAGTATATAAAAAAAGATCTAGACATCCTGAATTCCTGATACCAGAATAATAAAGCAAAAATTGCGTAAAATAGACGACCCACGCGTTTTTTTGTTGATGTTTAATGAACTGAACATTGAAGTTAGGTATCAAATAGTAGTAAAGAGGTAGTGTATTTTAATATTTTCTAAGCAACAAATATCTATTTTCCTAGGGATTCTGACGCTAGTTAGTCTGTAATATTTACCGTTCTCCGGGACTTCTTGGCGCGCGGCGGTTCTCCGTCGTCAGCCGCGGTCTCCTCGTCCGACGACGCGCGACGCTTGCGCCGCTTCTCTTTTGTTAACACCTAATAACAGATGGTCATATGAAAGGAAATCTTCGTATAAAGAAACAGGTATGAAGCCTGATCGTAATTTAAAGAGGTAAAGTTTGTGAGACTGGTAGGGGATAATCTCTGGATCTACTCGATCTATCTGACCAGATTTTGAAACTTCTCACATTATTTGTATATGTAATAGATAGGCTATACAATATCACGCTATGATTTTCACACGCGACCGGAGCAGTAACCAAAACCAAATAACGCGGTTGAAACGGCGAGGAACAGTTATTCTTTACAAAGAGGTAGGTTTTCTGGTGGTAATCAACGCACAGCCGAAACTACAAAAGCATGAAATTGACACAGTTTGTATCTGAAGTAGAGGATCCATACTAATATTATAAATGGGAAAGTGTGTCTGTCTGTTTGTCTTTCTTTAACGGCAAAACGGAGCGACGGATTGACGTGATTTTTTAAGTGGAGATAGTTGAAGGGATGGAGAGTAACATAGGCTACTTTTTGTCTCTTTCTAACGCGAGCGAAGCCGCGGGCAGAAGCTAGTTTTTTTTAATAAAGAAAAAAAACATAATTAAAATCCGGTATTTGACACCATCATCAATTGACGTACTTTTTATGAGCTGTCAAAACGCAATTCTCCAATAGACTTTGTATGCCAATACCAGCTTGTGACGTCACAAGCTAGCAACCCTATTGACTAACTATTTATTGATTTTAAAGCAATTAAAAATCCAATTTTACAGTAAATTAAAAACAAATCCGATGCTTAGGACTAATAAAAAGATAGGTTTTATAAAAAATATGTCTTAGATTTATCGGTTAATAGTGTCAAATACCGTATTGCGTAAGTTTGTGAAGGCATAAATAAACTTGGGTGTCTGTTACTCGTTCACACATATTTTTTATCTAAACAAATAAATAATACTAACAGTAACATAACGCTATGACCGACGGAAACGGAGCAGCAACCAAATCTTAGATAAACGCGAATAACAACTCAGGAGAGAACTATTCTTGATAAAATTTGACGCGGATTTCTAGGAGAGAGAGCAATTCATTGATAATGGCGCTAATTCTCTTGTACACAAACTTCACTAAATTTAAGTTAAGTACATCTCTCTCTTTCCACTTCTTAAAGAAAAAGACAGAAGATAAAATATTAGTTAAGTCCTGTCAAACTTAGACACTCCATAGATAATTAAGACGCGATTTAAAAACATGGCATCTAAATATTAGTCAATTTTCTTCAGACGCTGTCAAATTTGACAGGATTAAACTAAAATGTATATTTGTCCTTTTCTTTAAGAAAAGAGAAAGATGCATTTAAATTTATTTAAGTTTGTGTACAAGACAATTAGCAGCAATGACGAGAAAAGTAAACCAATCAAGTGACCGTAAACAAAAATAAGCCAGTAATCCTCCTTACCTTCTTGAAGTATGCGAACTGTACGAGCTCGATGGCTGCGAGCGCGTCGTCCTGCGTTATCTTGAAGCTCAGGCGACACTTGGCGTGCGCCGTCGACAGACGGATCAGCGTCTCCAGTGTACGGGCTGTTACTGGTTGTGTCTGTAGGTGGGAGTTATGCTATGAGTATGTAAACATTATGTGTAAAACAATGTGTTAATTGGTTAAATGACTAATACCACAGATTAATAAATAGTTACTACGTAACAGATACTTCACTCCAATACAAAAACGAAAATACCTACGCTATAATAGCCTACAAAATCATAATAATAATACCAGCTGTTTACAGCGAGGAGAATACGGTAGTTTCCACCATTATCAATTGACGTACTTTTTATGAGCTGTCAAAACGCCATTCTCCAATAGATTTTGTATGGCAATGGCGACTTATGACGTCACTAAAATAACAACTCAGTTGACTATCTATTTATTGATTTCAAAACCACTAAAAATCAAATTTTATAGCAAATTGAAAATGAACCGAATTTATTAGGCTGAAATTAATAGAGGTTTTATAGGAATTGTGTCTAACATTTATTGGTTAATGGTGGAAACTACCCAATTAATGTACCATAAGTACACACAAAGAGAGTTGAGATTCTTTTACCTGCAGCGCGACTAACGTGTGTGCGTGTCATCCAGCAAATGTGCTAGGGTTATACGTATGATGATAAAGGTAATAAAACGAATGTTTTAGAAAAACAATTATTTTTTTATTTGTTGATCAAATATTTTTTCTTTTAATAAAATGACTGATGCATATTTTTCGTTCCTTGAATTCCCGATTATTATATTTTAGTGTCGAAAATATCCAAAACCGCGTGAATAATTTTAATAAATAATCAAAAGGGAAACAGGGGAATTGCACAATAATCACGCAATAATTACGTGGTTTCGGCATTTTGATAGTCAGCGCTATACCCGTGACGCGCGAGCACTCAGCCGGGCGCGCGACAGCCCGGTGTTCGGTGTATCGTCGACGATACGCGAAGCGGTAGGCATAAAACGCGTGACCTTGAGCGAGTGACGGACGCCTGGTAATACTGAGATTCTGTGACTCATACAATTAAAAAGCATAGTGTGTCTTTAATTGTGCGTTTTCCGTCTACTTTAAATATACCTGGAATGTGGCATAGGCAGTGGGTAGATTTAACACACTGATAATCATTTAGCAACATCTAGATTAAATCGATAGTTAGACTTTGGGAAGATCTAAGAATTCATAATGGTGTGTAAAGCCGCGGTAACACAATTGACATTCAATCTTGGCATAGCTATGGCCCCTAATAACTATCTTCACACTAAGTCTTTATTGAATTCATGTGTACATTAGTTGTTACAAACAATAGTTATAGGCCAACATGAAAACCAGTTAGTGCAAGGCAACATAATAACAGTAATTTAAATTAACCTTTCATCGACCAAGCGACAGCCGGCTGTTGGGGTGCTTTTGTCTTTCTATTGTGTCTGGAATCACGTGTGTTCGAGGATTTTATTTCAAGAAACGCAAATCTACTCAAAATTAAGTTAATAACCACCAACCCTGGCGACGTCACTGTCCATGCCGTCCTGGTTGCGCAGCCGCGCGTACTCGTCGGCGATGGCGTCGGACGCGTCCTGCGTCAGCTTGGGCTTCATCAGCCGCGCGATGTGGATGTACTTGCGCATGAACTTCGTGTTCAAGTACTGCTCCTTCTTGCTTCGCGTGTTGCCGTGCAGTAAGGGGTCGTACTTCTCGTATATTGAGCTGTTTGTCTCCTAAAAAAAACGAATTTTAAGCATCAAATCTATCGGTTGCCGTTCATGACTCATGAGCCTGGAGTAAGCGTAATGATCAGCTTTGAAGCAACAGATTTTATCAGCTTTTTTTTATTACTAGCTATCGCCCGTGGCTTCGCCCGCGTGAATATCGAAATTGAAATTGTTTATTATGCAAGTAGGATATTACATCACTTTTACATGTCATATATTTTTTTAAACTAGATGGAGTCGGCATTTCCTTGCTGACTACCTCTAAGAGATGATAGATTCATCATTTTTTGTGCAACAAACCATGCAGAATACGTTTCGGTCAGGCCTCTTGAGGAAAGTTCGAGACTTCCAACCCCTTTAGGGTTGGAATTTCCAAAAATCCTTTCTTAGTGGTTATCTACTCTTTACAAAGAACACATTCTGCAAGTTTCATGTCTCTAGGACCAGCGGTTTGGGCTGTGCGTTGATATATCAACAGTCAGTCAATCGAACAAATCTAAGTACCTATAAATTTTGTTGTACACCTGTGGCACCAACGACGCAAAAAAGCGGAAGTCATGATTTCTCAATGTGACCTATCTATAGGTGTAAATAGATTCTAGGTTTACTTGTTCAGTACTAGATTAGACGAATTTAATAAACATATTTTATATTTCAATTAAAAAGAAGGGTCATTTTAATAAACCAGTTACCTCAGCTTCCTCATTGTCAGGGTTCTCTGTCGATAGCATCTCTACAGTGGACCCCATCGGTAGCACCTCGCCGTCCTGCTCCTTTGGGTTCCTACAACAATCATGCATACACTATGATGCATTGGTATCCAGCTGCAACCGGTTAGGCTGGAAGCTGACCTTAAAAAAGTTGCGAATAGGCTTGGCAGATGATAAGAATAGTATTTTTTATTGATACATCAAGTTAAGAGTACGCTGTACGTCGGGCTCAACTCAGTGGTGGGCGTGGCTAACATGCTTGCTATTTCACCAAGCGCGATGTGAGAAAGAGATACCGCCAGCGATGAGCAGTTTGAAGCTAGCGCGAACGTAATGCAAAGATTTTGACGAAACGATGTAATATTATTATTAGTAAGGAAGTAAGAATCAGGATTATTTGTAGTGTACAGTTTACATATAAGTTGTTACATTTAAATATCTTATAATAAAAATTGTAGGTATTGATTTTTTTCTCTGGAGTTCTGACCTCTTGGTAGTTTGGACGCTGTTCCTGTACCAGTGAGGCAATTAATGATGTCATAAATTACCCCTATGTTATTACGCTCACAAGTCTGAAATAGGAAATAAGTAGTGTCTCGAACGCAGCGACAGCACACGCTTCACCACATTGCCGACGATTAGGACAAACGATGTAAATCCCTTACATTATAAGTAGGTATTTAATTTGGTACTTATATAAAAAATAAGGAACAAGGTTATTGAAAGCTTGGGTTTGAAGGTTATTGAGATTGGGTATTTGAAAGCGATTGAAACAAATTTTTGACGCAGTGGTACCTACGCGAACCAACCTGCAATCCAATGGGATACGGTAGTTGCCTACTGTATCTTGTCTGCATCTATTATTTTTAGGAAATATTTAAAATCATTCGGTTGGTACATTATTCATTACGTGCATTATTCAGTAGGTAGTGGCAATTAATAAAATTGAGAACTGTAAGGGTCAATTTATACTAGCGCAGAGTCGAAGCGCATCGAAGCGTCTATCCAAAACTGAACATAACAAATTCAACCTTAACTCCACAGCGTAACGCACATATTACTCTTGAGATTTTAAAAAGTCGCGCGAATTCTCTCAAATTCGCGCGTCTGCGCATGAACAACGCTGATTGGTGCGCGCGCATTGTCGCGAATACATGCGCCCACTAGCGAACCTACGCGTCACACAAAAAAAAGAACACTATAGTTCCGCTTTCTTTTTCTTCCATTTTCTTCTCTTTCAACTTTCGATATAAGTCATATCATAGCAAGATCCATTGATCTTGCTATGATATGATTTAAACATTTTACACACGTTTCAGTTACGAGAGTCAACTGACAAGTGATCATATAATACTTATAGTGCGCTGTTATTCTAGCGAATACGCGCGCATTCGTGCGGCTTCGCTGTAGTTGTAAAAAATTTGACGCTTCGATGCGCTTCGACTCTGCGCTAATATAAATTGACCCTGAGTAAGTTCTTACTACCTACCTAGCTTATTTATTTCCCTAGTGCATAGTGTAAATCTGTGATACCTATAAATTTCATAAAAAATGAAATATTCATAAAAAATAAATTAGCCTAAAATTGTTAGTACCTACCAAGTACCTACTTAACTGCCTTTGGTCAAGTTATAAGCTATAAAATAATGACATCGCGATACAATTTGCAAAAAAATTAAAATATGGTACAGCGCATTGGTATCACGCGGGCTCGCGGCCGCTCACAGCCCGGTTTGAATGATTTTAACGCTATAATGACAGTCGCTCTCTACTGTCATACAACAGCGCATAAATTATTATCATAGGTAGGTATATAATCTATTTTTAGGGTTCCGTACCTCAACAGGTAAAAATGGAACCCTTATAAGATCACTTTGTTGTCCGTCCGTCTGCCAAGACCTTTTTTCTCATAAACACGTCGAGATATCAAGCTGAAATTATTATCACATAAGTACTCAGAAAAATCAAATTTCTAAATCAACGCAATAAAAAAATACTGTTGTTTTATAGGTATTGATTTTTTAGACATTTGCAAGGGAATCAAAATTCAAAACCTTCAAATTCAAATGTTTGTTCTGTGTCTGGGTGTGATTTATCTATAATATGTATGTATTTAAAAATTATATATGTATGTTTATCAGTTGTCTGGTTACCATAGTACAAGCTCTGCTTAGTTTGGGATCAGATGACCGTGTGTGAGTTGTCCGAGGATATTTATATTTATATATTATAATTTACAAAAAAAAAACGGAACCCTCGTTGAGCGAGTCCGACTCGCACCTGACCGGTATTATCATATTTATGCAAATCCATTTTGGTGTCCAAATCACAAAGTAGGTAACAGTAAGTAAGTAAGTACTTCCTTCTGGTACTTAATTTTCAAAATAGTTCAATAAATCAAAATCGGAATCCATAGTATAAATTCCAGGGATCAAAATATTTCATTACAAATCACAACACATTTAGGTAAATAAATCACGGCACGTGCGCGACGGCACTGCTTAGGTAGGTACTACGTACGTATCAACCAAACAAGCACTCATATTTACGCAATGAATGACCGGTCGGCCGATTCACAACATCACGGCGAGCGGCGGCGGCGCACGGTGGGCTGAAAATCGGCTTTCATAGACTTAGGGATTTCAATTTGCAAGTGCTTGTTTTTATGCCGGATATCGCTTCTATTAGTCATTAATATGTACAAAAATGACACCCGAGTTAATTCTACCCAAAAACGAAGGAAATATAATTTTTTTACGAAAAATTTGTATGAAGCTAGTATGAAAAATCGAATTATCTCCTAAACGGCATGTTTAACCGTAATATCCTTGGAGATGGTCATAGTGCTAATTATTTATGATTTTTTGGTTGGCAATTGGACGAAAAATTTAATGCCGTTTTTTTTTAAAAATCGTCAAAATATTTTTATTTGTTTTTACGTATGAAACGATTCCTTTTGGTGTTTATGTTGAAGAACACGGACTTTTAACTACACATAACATAAAATAGCATCACTCCTATATTTCCGAAGGAGTTGGCAGAGGTTTATAGTACACCCACACGTAGCCAAATATGTTTGAGCTAGATATTTATCAGCACAAAATGAGTTTTAAAACTTTTCATACAACCAAATTACCAATTGTCTTCTAATGAGTCCAAAAAGAAGTGATTAAGTAACTACACTGATTAGGTCTTCTAATGAGTCTTAATAGGTGATTTAATGATTTTCAATAACTCACGACAATGGATTATATTTAACATTTCCTGATAAGTAAGCTAATTTGTTAATTAGCAGTGCTATGAGTTCTAAGAATAGTTAGTGACAATTATAGATTTTCATTAGCTAATGAGGAGATAACTAATGAGGGTAGTTACCTAATTATTGTCGTTTTGCAATAAAAGGGCTAAAGTTTTGTTTTATAATTTAATTTGTTCACAACTGTGTAACTGCTAACACTAAATCTGCGACTATAAAATCTTAAAATGGAAAGTTTAATCACCAATTTAGACTTGTTTGTTCTTCTACGAAGTGAGAGTACTTCATTTGATCATGAAGTATTGTTTAGTGCAGTTGTATCCCGCATAGGCGATTGCCTGTCTGACGAAGATTATGTTGTTCTCAAAGAATTTTGTCGGAGATTTACGCGAGCCGCTTTACAAAGGTGGGGGAAATCCAACCGATTCCTTGATAATTTCAGGAGAAAGTACGAGAATTGGTTGGGAGCAAATATTGATTGGTCGAGTTTTGTGCAAACTTTAGTTAATCAAGAACCAAGTGTTGATGAGATACCAAGAGCGCCCTCAGTCTCTCCAGAACCGTCGACATCAACGTCCATTGGAACAATGACGAAAAGATCCCGTAAACCATTCGAAGACCTGGGAAGTAAACAAAAAAAGAGAAGATCTGATGAACACACAGGCGAAGGTTCCAGTGAATTGGCATATGCAGCTGCAGCACGTTTAAAAGAAGAAGGGCATGGAGATATCGCCTCTGTCATCGAATACATGATGAAAAATCCTGAAGCAGCCGCTAAATTAAATGAAACGCTTAAGAAACCAGCGAAAACAATCATATTTACGCCAGAAAAGGCGCTTGGATTGCTTCTTTCGCTAAAACTCTCAAAGTGGCAATATATTACGTTGCGTGAGGCTGCCATTCGAGAAGGTGCTAAAGATATTTATCCATCTTACTATAAAGTGCAACAAACTAAGCTTGATTGCTACCCTCCGAAGCAATCAGTGACAGTTACTGATTCATCGGCTAGGATTACACTTCAAGCTTTACTTGATATCACGGTTACAAGAATCCTTCAAAGCCTTTCTAACGAAGAGCATAACAAGCAGTTGAAGCTGATATCCAAGTGGGGATTTGACGGTGCTTCTAACCAAAGCCGATACAAGCAGAAAATTGAGGGTGAGGAAGATGATTCAAGCATTTTCATGACCTCCTTGGTGCCACTAAAACTGACAGATGGAGACAACATTTTATGGACGAACCCAAAACCATGCTCAGTTTTGTATTGTCGTCCAGTTCAGTTTACTTTTGTAAAGGAGAGTGAAGCAGTTGTCCTTGGGCTGAAAAAACAAATGGATGAAGAAATTGAGGCCCTTATCCCCACAGAGTGCAATAATAATAATAGGGTGACTCATCAACTAATGATGACGATGATCGACGCTAAAGTCTGTACTTACCTTTCTGAAGCTAGATCAAATGCATCGTGCTACCTGTGCTTAGCAAAGCCTACAGAAATGAACCGCTTAGATGCTGTAACATCAAAAATTGTGTGTTCGGACCTGTATGAGTTTGGCTTGTCATCCCTACACGCCCGTATAAATTGTATGGAATGTCTGTTACACATTGCATACAAACTGGACTTCAAACGGTGGGCAGCGAGAAGTGATGAGCACAAAGAAATGCTACAGACAAGAAAGAAAATAATTCAAAATAAATTCAAAGATGAGCTCAATCTGTTGATTGATATAGTAAAACAAGGCTCGGGAACCACCAATGACGGGAATACTGCAAGAAAATTATTAGCTATAACCGGTTTGGATGAAGACCTCATCAAAAGATTTGCTGTAATTTTACAAGCAATTACATCTGGAGAGCAGATCGATATAATAAAATTTAGAGATTATGCTCGCAAAACAGCAGAAAAGTACGTATTACTATACGACTGGTTCTACATGTCGTCAACCGTTCATAAGTTACTAATCCATGGGGCTGACATAATCGAGAAAAATAATATTGTGCCGATTGGGACTCTCTCGGAAGAAGCCTCAGAGTCTCGAAACAAAGATTTTAGGAGGTTTCGAGAACATCATTCGCGGAAAAGAAGCAGGCAGGATTCCAATCAAGACATTTTAAATATGCTTGTTGTTTCTTCGGACCCTTTGCTAAGTGCACAAAGGCCTAAGTTAGATGCCAAGAAAAAGCAGAGCTTTTTTGCTGAAACTCTCGACTTAATTCAATTTCAGGAAACTGAGTTCGAATTTTTGGATATATCCAATCTGGATGCTGACTCAGAATTGGAGTCTGACAACGAGAGTGATAAGGAAAATTTGTAAAAAAGATATATATGTACATATTTGTAAATTTGTATTTGAGTGTGTTTGGGTTTTTTTGTAATATTTAATGATATGTTTTATTTTTTTTATTTATTTTACTTTATTTTACGAATGCTTAGTATTAATTCCTTAAATTAACTTATTTTGTATAAAATATAACTTCATAATGTTACTTCAATATAAATCTTTTTTTATTTAAATTAATATAAATGTGTCAAAAACAGCAATTTTTTTATTTTATTTTTCTTGTTTCGTGTGTTCTTAATATTTGGGTTAATAACATATCGAACTTTTTAACTTAGACACTAAAAGGGATCGTTTTACATGTAAAAATAAATAAAAATATTTTGACGATTTTTTAAAAAAAACGGCATTAAATTTTTCGTCCTATCGCCAACCAAAAAATCATAAATAATTAGCACTATGACCATCTCCAAGGATATTACGGTTAAACATGCCGTTTAGGAGATAATTCGATTTTTCATACTAGCTTCATACAAATTTTTCGTAAAAAAATTATATTTCCTTCGTTTTTGGGTAGAATTAACTCGGGTGTCATTTTTGTACATAGTAATGACTAATAGAAGCGATATCCGGCATAAAAACAAGCACTTGCAAATTGAAATCCCTAAGTCTATGAAAGCCGATTTTCAGCCCACCGTGCGGCGTACGCGCTTTCCCCCTCGCTGCCCGCGCCAGGGGGTGTACGATGAAGAGAGATGCACGATGATTATTCCCGAAAACGCGAGCGTGAAAAATATGAAACAGTGCTTTAGGAATTGGCTTTTTATAGGAAAAGTACTTATCGTATTTATATCAAATAAAGTTATTTGAACTTTATAATAAATAAACTAGGCCTAATGCTAGTTTATATTTAAGTTTTGATGTATTTAACGGTATAAATTGACGTTCAAACTTCCGTTAAAATTGGTGTTAAAAGTAGAATCTTTCCTAGCTCACAATTTCGAAATCTATGATTTTTTACTGGTGTTTTATAGCAATATGCCTAGATTGTATCGGAACAAATCAATATTGAGCTTAATTTTGAGTGTACAACATCTAATAGTGAAGTAATCAGACAATTACGTTTGTATGGAAATATAATCGTACAGCGCAGCCTTAATACAACCTATTGGACTATTATAGATTTTCAACTTAGGTTCAAGGTCGATTGACGTGTAAAAGTGTAATTTATTACCTATTTACAGAAATAAAAATCATCAATCATCATCATCATCAATTGAGAAAATTAGACAGTTTTCGGGTAGGTTGATGTGCTGGCGTCTGTACATAATCAAGTTACTTAAACTTTAGTAGTCCCATTAACAAAATCAAAATTAGAAGCATCTCATCAATTAAACAATTGACACCTGAATCGTTTCAGCAATCTGTATACTGGGAAGAAACTTTCAGTAAGAGAAACTACCTAGTCACAACTACGCGAAATTGATACTTGCTCTTACCCCCTGATAGTTTCCACTTTATCATGAATTAAATGTAATATATATCAATAGAACAAAGTCGCGTTCCACTGTCGGTACCTATGTATGCTTATGCTTAGATCTTTAAAACTACACAACGGATTTTAATGCGGTTCTTATATTAGATAGAATAATTCAAGACGAATTTTATGTGTATAATACATGCATGATACAGTAAAAAATCCGTGATTTTCAAAGATTTGTTACACGTATCCGAAGCTAGAACGGGTCACTAGTAAAGTGTTAACTAAAGTCGACAGAACCTACCTATACCGATGCATCCTGAGCACGTGTTCCGAGATCAAGTTGTCGTGATCCGCGTCTGCGATGTCCAGCATCACGAACAGCAGGTCGAAACGTGACAGCAGCGAGTCTTGCAGCCCTATGTTCTCCATCGGCGTTTTGTATTGGTCGTACTGCGAACAACAGTTGCGTATAATCTAGGGCAGGGCTGTTTTACTTTTTTTCAGTCGGGACAAACGAACTATTTAGATACATTTGGCAGGAGTTGAGCCGTAATGAGACACATTGTGTTCCGCAGGCAAAGGGTAGAGCAGCCTGATCGAAGGTAGTCCGTTTTTCCCGAAAAAAAAATTCGTCCGATACTGAAAGAGATCCTAGAATTCTCATGAATTACGACAATCATTTTAATACCACCATGATAATAAAAAAAATGCTTTTAATAGCTTTTTGATATTTTAAATTGAAGCTGGAATAATGGTACAAAAGTTAAAAAATAATTTATGTATCAAACAGTATTCGATATGATGAATCAAATAATGAAGAAAAGTATAAATGATCTCTAGTTTCAAGAGTATATATCGAAAGTACCGTAACTAACTCTGCGGAATATCGGGAATTACCTTCAATATTTTTACAGGAATATCTGAAAGGCATAAATAAATAACATAAATGTACTTCAAGTACTTCGAGCGTGTACTCACCCGTCCGTACACGGGGTTGGCGGCGGCGAGCACAGAGCAGCGCGCGTTGAGCGTGGCGTGCACGCCCGCCTTGGCGATGGTGACGCGGCCCTGCTCCATGACCTCGTGGATGGCCGTGCGGTCGATGTCCGACATCTTGTCGAACTCGTCGATGCACACCACGCCGCGGTCCGCCAGCACCATCGCGCCGGCCTCCAGTCTGGTCACCAACGTAAGTTATGACAGTTCTTTTATTGAGTTTCGTTTCCGCATTTAGCTCTTTAGACTGGACCGTATTGCATAGGCGGAGTGGCTATCACCCTTTTTTTAAGGGAAATCATCAAATGACTCCTCCGGCTCTAGGCGGAGCAGAAGGGAGTGTCAGACTTCTACTGACTAAAACCTACCCATGTTCCTTCTTAGCCCTTGTGTCCAGGGCCGCGGTATCTCTTTCGAACAACCTGGAGCCCCGACAAGTGGCTTTCACCCTTATGCGAGTAATTGGACAGAACAGAGGCCTAAATATACAGTGCCTTAGACTGGCCTTGCCGATCGTGCTGTTTGCAAATAGCAAAAGGAAGTGCACACTTATATTATTAGGTTGTAATGATAACTTACTGTAGATTTGATTAATTGCTAATAAAAACAGCTTCAATTTCCTGACAGACTGACACCTCGAGGATTCGAAAGCACCTGTATATGATTTATTTGAATAAAATAGTTTTGAGTTTGAGCTGTTTGAATGTAATAAATAATGATTTCTGCAAGGCCATGAAAAAGAGGTGTCAATCTGGCAAAAAATTGTAAATTGTGATTCTTGTGTTAAGGCGTGTAAATATACTATCAAAAACTCTTCTACTAACCTACGATCCCCAGTCTCAGGGTCAGTAGTGACAGCGGCAGTAAGGCCGACACCCGAGGAGCCTCGTCCAGTCGTGGTGATGGCGCGCGGAGCCGTCTGCAGCACGTAACGCAACAGCTGGGACTTCGCCACCGACGGGTCGCCGATTAGAAGGATGTTGATGTCACTGAAGGCAAGAGTAAAGAGATGTTGTTTAAATATTGATGTTTATAGTAGCTTCATCTTTATCATCTTCATCAGCCGAAAATCGTCCACTGCTGGCAAAGGCCCCTAAGATTACAGAAGACCCGGCGATCTTAATGAGATAATTGACCTACCTTGCGGGAAGCGCTGTTTAGTAGAATGTCGATGTTTGAGTCAGTAGTGTGATTGAAACTGGTCAAGTACCAGTGTGACTTTTTCAACTTTATTTTACAGATTTTTTTGATGTTCTTGGAAACCTAGACTAGAAACTGTCAATAAGCTTTGGCAATAAGCTGTAATCAAGGTTTGTTTCTTCTATGATAAATGATATTTATTTTGATTTTGGTCAAATACAACAATTTAACACACAATGAAATTAAATTGTTTATTATTAGGATATTAAAATCACTTTCACATGTCATATAATCTGTAATCTATAGACCAGCAATATCTACACTAAATATTATAAAGAGGTAAAATTTGTAAGTTTGTAGGTTTGTAAGTTTGTATGTAGGGGGTAATCTCTGAACTACTGGTCCAATTTGAAAAATTCTTTCAGTGTTAAATAGCCCATTTATTTAGGAATGCTAAAGGCTATTTACCATCATGCTACGACCCACGGGAGCGGAGCAGTACCGAAAAATGCGGGTGAAACCGCAGGGGACAGCTAGTTAAGTAATAAAACCAGGAAAATAAACTTACCCTCTAAGTCTCGTGCCATTAGGCAGGACCTTCTCCATCCCTCCGAGCAGCAAGCAAAGTATAGCCTTCTTGATATAGTCATGTCCATGTATTGACGGAGCCAGTGACTTGCTGAGCAGCTCAAACATGTCTGAAGTGCCTCGCTTCGCTAACCTCTTGCAGAGTTTTACATCTTCTAGTGTAATGCTCATGTTCATATCTTTGTTGATTTGTGTTACATTGTTTGCTATTAGGATTGTTCTGGAAAATAGAATATGAACTTTGATGGTGCATCATCAATAAAGGAGTTAGGATTATACTTGTTAAATGCTTTGTATTTAATCAATTGTATGCAATGATCACATGTGCCTCAGTAATTCAATGTGAAATATATAGCAGATAGCTTTTGCCCGCGACTTCGTCCGCGTGGAATAATAGTTCCCGTTCCCGGGGGATTTCCGGGATAAAAACTATCCTATGTCCTTTCTCGGGTCCCAGACTATATCTGTACCAAATTTCATTCAAATTGGTGTATTGGTTTAGGAGTGAAGAAGAGACAGACAGAGTTACTTTCGCATTTATAATATTAGTACGGATATCATTTTAAGTACCAGGCAGTAGAAATTTACCTAGAGATCACAATATTAATACACAGAATATAATGTCAATTCCCAGCAATAATTTTTGTTTTCAATGTTTCTACTATTTGATGTTACATTAACAGCATACTTTTTAAACAGTTTTTTTTAATCACTTACCTAAATGTTCCAGCAGTAAAGCTCCCCTGTTTATTAGGCAGGCACCTGTAGTTGCCCACAATCTGCACCCTGTCTCCTGGCTTGCACTTATCCACCAGGTCGTCATCACAGATGATGTCCACACTCCTGGGCAGCTGGCCTGCAGGGGCTCTCTCTGGCATCTCCTGGACTGTGAGGGTCTGGTGGTCTTTGTAGCGGGAGAGACCATATTCTGTTTCCAGGGGATTGCCTTCATCATCCTAGAGGGTTGAAAAGAAAATAAAAATAGAGGGGTTGTCTGATGCATCTATCTATTGTGGAAAATCCCACTTCTGATGTCAATGAAAAAAATTCAAATAAATCACACAGGTGGGTCTAGTAAGCAACAGCAGAGTCAATGAAAAACCAAGTAAATAATTTTAAAAGTATTAAGTAAGGTTTTTTTAAATAGATAGTGATTCAAGTGAAAGATTTAAATGTATAACACATATACATACATTTTCTTTAGATTCCTCAGGACTATGCTTTACTGGCTTACTTAATATTACATTTTAGATATGTTTATAGTCACCTTAGTAGGGTACACAGCAGATGTAGGGAATGCTTCAAAAGATGTTAGGTCAGTATACTTCCTCTCCATAACTTTCTTGGTTGTAGGGCAGTAGTGCACACTTCGAACCACTTTCGGTCGCACCAGAGACACCCTTGTTACTATGCCTTCCACACATATGAGGTTTCCTAAATATCTGAAATTCAATTGTTTGAAGTATTTTCGAAAATATATACTTAATTCATGCAGTAAGCATCTTAAAGAATTCACTTATACTCTGTTAGATGGAAATAATTAATTTGAAATTGTTTAGCAGTCATCATAAAAGTAGAATTCCACAAACTTACCTAGAGGTCAAACTCCTTGGTGTAACATGTTTATTTCCGAAACTACCATTGAATGCGACGAAGAACTCTTCCATTTCCTTCGCGTACGTTGGATCGATGGACGAGACATACTCTTTTAGGGCTTTTTGAAACGCTATCTGCTCCTCAAAAGCGTTGTCCAGCAACGTTCGAGCGCGCTCGGGGTTTTTACGTCGTAGATCATTTACGCTTACAACTAGTCGTTGCGACTTATCAGCTATCATTTGCTTCACTTTCTCCATGTAAATTCCTTGATCTTCCTAAAGGATACCAAACAAAACATTATAAACCAGTTGAAAATCGACCGGTACAAAATCAGTTAGGTTAGTTATTTAGTTACCTCATCATCCAGGAATTCTAAGTACTCTCTTTGTAAATCTCTCAAACGTTGATCGAAATCACCGTCTTCCATTTTATGAGAAGAATTAACAACAATATTTTAAAACAAAAACTCAACAAACACATTCAGCTTTACACACAAGAATTTGTTTAGGCAATTGACAGTTGTTGGCTTTTGGCGCCAAATTTTACTAGAGGTGCTCAATAAAAAGTGGACTAATTTCTGGTTTAGGGTGCGTTCCTAAAAGGGTAAGAATTACACGGAGTAGTGCGAAAGTTACTCTAGAGCGTTCCGAAATGAGCCGAGTGAAACCGAGGGTAACCGAACAATTACTCGACAGCTACCCGAGCAGTATTTTGGAACGCTTTCGGTAGAGTAATTTTCGCACTGACAAGTGCGATTTCTCACCCTTGGCTGAGCGTCGTTAAAAATTACCTGACATATGTCAAAATCATATATGCGCCAATGTTGAAGTTTGATGTTGAAGAATGGATTTACTAAAGTAGAAACGAACAGGTAGTACTTGTTTATTTGCAAAATATGCTTAAAACTCAATTTTCCTTCTTTGCAATAGAGATAAAAGGTTATGTTGACAGTGTCATCATACGATCCTAACCATCATGACCCTAACCCGTTCCAAAACAGTAAATCACTCTGTAGCGTTCAATAACAGTTTAGCCGTTCTCTTTCTTTCGTTGTTTCTATCTCTTTTTAATTTCCGAGTGAATTATTCGCACGTTTTGGAACGCACCCTTAGTCGATTTTCATTTATTATTTTTTGGTTGGCAACACTGAGATGGAAACTGTGTTCCAGACTTTCGACATAGATTTGTTGACATATTTAGCATTTTCAACATAACATCAGTTATTGTTTCCTATTTTCTCTAAAGCATTTATCTCGTTCCCTCACCAGAAGAAAAAAATACACAACTATCAGGGAGTTGAAACGTGACCATTGTAGTAATGTAGTTTCCTGAAGGATCGGAAAAACTAACCTAACCTTTCAAAATAAATAAACATTCGTGTCTAATTCGATTAGTGCACAGATTCCATGGGATAACTTATCGTTTACCGAAGAAATCAATTAGCATAATGTCTGAACCGAATTCTAGTTCTAACCACAGTAACCATTCCTTATCGCCGCCGCCGCCTCCGCAGATCAGCAAGGAGAAGGACGTAGACCGGCCTAAACTGAAGATCCTAGCCCTGCATGGCTACCGCCAAAATGGAGCAGTCTTCAGAGCCAAGATTGGCTCGTTTCGTAAAGCTGTAGCCAAGTACGCACAGCTTGTGTTTGTGTCAGCTCCACATAAAGTTGTGAATGAAGACGGTGGCGGCGACGAAGGTAAAGCTTCATTGTATTTATTCAGGCTAGGCTCATAGATCTCCGTTGTACACATAATGAAACTTTACACATTTAATATTTTGCTGTAGATACTAATTCAAGTTTTACAGAGTGAGATTGTAGGCTTGTGCATTTTGTGAAACTAAGACCAAGAAGTTTTATTAGACATTCACAATAAAATTTCTGAATTTTCTAGATGCCAGATCATGGTGGTTCAATGCTGAAGACAACACATTCAGTGGGAAATGCCTTGGAGGGCCAGCACTTGGCTTTGAAGAGACCCTCGCAGTGATAAAGAAAGTAGTGGAAGACCATGGGCCATTTGATGGGTTCATGGGCTTCTCACAAGGAGCTTGTCTTGTGGGCTTGCTAGCAGCTATGCAGCAGAAAGGATGTAAGTGTTTATTTTTATGTTTTCTATTTGTTAAATAAGAGCTCAATATAAGTTACAACATTGTCTGCTGCAGTTAATTTATCTGTAACATGGTGATCATATAAATAAATTCAAACACCAGAGCAGCAATTTATTAAATTATTTGCTAGTGAAACGGTACAAATATATTCATAAATCATGTTCTTGTTTCAGATTTACCCGAAACATTTAAGTTTGCAATATTTGCTTCAGGATTCCGATCAGGCAGCCTAGTTCACAAAGGATTCTATGACGAAGAGATCACTCTGCCATCTTTACATGTATATGGAGAGAGTGATTCCATTATACCTAAAGGTATATAATATTCAATTTGTTATTAATTTCTATGTTACTTGTCACAACAATCAAATGTGTATAAAAAGTTAAATACCTAGAAGAGTACATTCCTACTTCTAGAAAGCCTTGCTCCAAGTATTTTACAATTACTTATGTCTCTGTGTCCTCTTATTTTTTGCAGATAAAATGATTTCTTCACAATACAAATCTTAATTCTTATCAATTGTATGTTTTCCAGAGATGAGTGAGTCACTGATCAACCTGTTCATAAAGCCAGTAGTGGCCGAGCACTCGGGCGGGCACTACGTCGCGTGTTCCGGCGCCATCAAGGACGCCTACCAAGACTTCCTTAGCGACAGATACCAAGAGATGTTGGAAGCGAACCATACTGATGAGCTGAATGACTCATAGCATAGGGCCGTGGGACCCCGCCCACTGCCGACCAATGTTATGGCCAAACGAAACCAAAATTGGCGCTTAGATGCCATATAACGACTCAAAAGCCTGGTCACTAATAAGGCCGAGTTTTATTTGAGTCCGATATCCAGCGCCGCCGATTAGTAATAAAACTTACTTTATGAACATGTATGAAGTCAGTTTTTTAAGCGATTTAGGGCTCTTTCAATTTATGCGTTCAAATATTTTCTTCTTTCAATTTACGGCTGCAGCGCCGTAGCGATACGTTTGCCCTACGTTGCACGTACGTTCGTTTGTTTTCATAAAAATCGCTTGGTGCGGCAGCGCTGTTGCCGAGAGTTCGCGGTACCGACGCCCGCATCACGAAAACACCGCTACGGCGCTGCAGCCGTACGACAAGAAACGCATAAATTGTAAAGCCCTTAGGTAGATTACTATTAAGATTATGAAGAATATGAATGGAATTGAATGTTTGATGAGTCAAATCTTTGCTTGTACAGCATAAAAGCGAATTTTAACGGAATGTACTATTGGATGAAGACGACAATTCGACCAAACAGTCGATAATTTTAATCTAAAAAGATGTAAATTTTTTGTCATGCTGGCAACTCTTTGTATGTTGCTATACTTGTCCAACTATCTGTATTTCGTTGAAATAAATGTACAAAATGATTATTATTGTTTCTTTTGTTAAAAGTTTCAGTATACAAGGTATGAACCCAATACTGCGATCAGACCTCGCAAAAATCTGCGAACTCTTAACGAGTCACATTGTAATACTATGGATTGATTCAAATCTCAAATCCTTGAATCCTTCGAGGCCTTGCGGCATGAAATCGTATCCCAGCGACTTTCGCCACAATATGCTATGGGCTGTGAATTTGCATCTCAGTTTTGTGTTCAAGCATAAGAGATATTATTTTCCATTCATTATTTATTACAAAGATACTAGCTTTTGCCCGCGGCTTCGCTCGCGTTAGAAAGAGACAAAAAGTAGCCTATGTTACTCTCCATCCCTTCAACTATCTCCACTTAAAAAATCACGTCAATTCGTCGCTCCGTTTTGCAGTGAAAGAAAGACAAACAGACAGACAGACACACTTTCCCATTTATAATGTTAATATGGATATAGAAGATAGAAATTGAACTTGTATCTGGCAAATTGGCAATGGCAACACTGTTCAATAATGTCATAATAAGGTGCTCTGGCGGGAAATCAAATTGCGCGGGTGTTAAAAATTTCTCTTACGAAAAAATTTTAGATTTTGTATAATATTTCTTAAATATTTCATTGAATAGTTCTTAAAAAAACCCCAGTGTATATATTAAAATGGGTACAGAAAGCGATGGGGGCGATGCCCCCATCGATATAGAGCCGAAAAAGAAAAGAAAATTGGCTCCCAAGGAAACGACACAGTCTGAAACTTATAAAATTTTCATGAAACCGAATTATAAGAGACAATTTCCCGAATGCCACAGCGGCGATTGTGTAGTATTTGTGGAATCGATTGAAAATGAAAAATTGGGCAACAAAAACCCAATTGGACTTACTAAATTGTTTACAGAAAATGTTAAAGGTATCATAGGCGTACACCGAGTAAACGCATACAAAGTTGGGATAACTTTTAAAAAACCTGCACCGGCGAATAGTTTCCTCAAAATGGACCATTTCTTAGGAAAAAATAAATTAAAAGCCTTCGTTCCAGCATATATGACGGAATCAACAGGTGTTATACGTTATGTACCGAAAACTATGTCCAACGAAGAAGTATATAAAAATATACAAAGTGACGTTGAAGTTATATCTATCAAAAGATTCATGCGAAAAGTTGATGGGAAACTTACACCATTGGGTACAATAGCAGTAACATTTGCCGCAACAGCATTGCCACAATATGCATATATACACATGTTCAGGTACCCGGTACAAACATATATACCACCTTTATTACAGTGCTATAAATGCCTAAAATATAACCACTCTGCAAGAGCTTGCCGTGGGGAGCAAATGTGCTCTTCTTGTGCCGGTCGGCACTCATACAAAGAATGCGATGTCGAAGAGATCACATGCATCAACTGCGCAGGTAATCATCTTGCCATTTCACGAGACTGTCCCATTAAAAAACAAAAAATTGAAGAGAAAAAGGCCAAATTCCTGCAGAAAACGTATGCCACTGTTGTGAAACCACCCCCTGTATTTAATGAGAAATCTTTTCCTACTTTACCCAAGGTTGCTGATAAGGCTAAGTCCAATGACATTTTAGATTTTAAACTAGTTGCAAATAATGATATTATTATTAACGCAATTGTTAAATCGTTGGTTGCATTAGGAAACAAAAGTGACTCTGATGGGCCACTCACACATAAGAAAATAAAAGAAATATTTTTATCAAATTTAATTTAAACATGGATAATTATCTTAATATTTTACAGTATAATATACAGAGTTTACAGAGTAAAAAGAGCCTATTACAAAATTTATTAATTGACAAAAATATAGATATCTGTCTTCTTAATGAGACTTGGCTTAAATCTAATTCTATAATCCCACACTTTCCCACATATAATCTTATCTATAAAAATTCCATAAATTCTCATAATGGAGTAGCCATTTTGGTGAACCATCGTATAAAGTACAAAGTAGTTAATACACACTTCTCAGAATCCATTCAAAACTTATGTATCACTATAGAAACACAATTTGGAGCATTGGCAATACTTTGTGTTTATAGCCCTCCAAGTATCAGGTTTGACTCAGCAAAGTTAAAGGATTTAATCAATAACATACCCAAACCTTGTATAGTTATGGGTGATTTTAACGCTCATAACGTAGCTTTTGGATGCCATAGTGATAATAATAGAGGTAGATGTTTGTATAATATTATTGATGAATTTGACTTATGTATTTTGAATGATGGATCACCAACAACTGTTCCTTATCCTAATAGACAAGCTTCCGCAATAGATCTTGCCCTTGTTAGCTCTTCAATTGCTCATTTATGTAACTGGTATGTTCATGACGATCCCATGGGTAGCTATCATCTTCCAACCTTACTAGAGATCAGCATTCAACCATCTACGTATGACACATCACCTCCTGTGGATCAAGAGAAATATATTTATAGTAAGGCAGATTGGGAAGAATATTATAGACTATCAGAAACTTGTTTTTCACACTTGAACTCAATAAATGATTCCCCAATTAATGCATACAACCATTTTATAGACACATTAAATGATTTAAGGAATAAATCAATTCCAAAACGAAAATTAGTTGCAAACACACTTATTAAAAAGCCAGTACCATGGTGGAATTCAAAATGTAGTGCTGCTGTCGCAAAATCAAAAGATGCATTAAAGTATTATTTTTCTCAACCCAACATTGAAAATTGGATAACATATAAAAAACTAGATGCAAAAAAGAAAATAATTCTGAAGGAAGAAAGTTCTTCTTCCTGGAAAAATTTATGTAGTAGCTTCAATAGATTAACTCCAGTTTCTAGGATATGGGGATACATTAAAAAGTTTAAGAAAATTGGAACAAATCGAAACAAAAACATCAATGACGAGTGGGTTCCAAGTTTTTTAGATAACTTAGCAGATTCTACTGAAATAGACGACAATAGGCTTGATTATTTGTTTGCGAGTGCTACAGAAAATGATGTAAACGTATTTATCAAAAACAATTTTACTATAGAAGAGTTGAAAACATCTTTAAAGAGTAGGAGAGACACTACACCAGGATTGGATGACATACCTTATATGTTAATCAAAAAATTACATTTAAATGCACAAACAACATTACTTAATATTTATAATAAACTATGGGATGAATTAGAAATACCTGAGTCTTGGAAAACACAATGTGTCATTCCAATTTTAAAACCTAATAAACCTGTAAATAGTGCTTCTTCATATAGACCTATTTCCTTATCATCTTGTTTGGGTAAACTCTTTGAAAATATGCTGAAGTTTAGATTAGATTATTTTGCTGAATCACAACACTTAATTCCTTCTATACAGTTTGGCTTCAGAAAAGGTAAAAGTTGTTCTGAAAGCCTTGTATCTTTATTATCAGATGTTAGACAGGTTAAATTAAGTCACTCTAATGCAATCTGCGTGTTTTTAGATGTAAAAGGTGCTTTTGACAATGTAAATATAGAAGAACTGATTCAAGTATCTCACGATATTGGTATACCTGGTCACGTTCTAAAATGGCTTTATTCTTTTTTAAACAATAGAACTGTATTTGTTAAATACAATAATAAAGTGCATGGACCTAGGACTGTCAACAAAGGCACAATGCAAGGGGCAACTTTGTCTCCTTTGCTTTATAACTTGTATACTTCTGAAATATTAAAATATGTAGATGTACCAGATGTAAAAATCCTGCAATTTGCAGATGACTTGCTTATGTACAGCATAAATCAAAATATAGATATAGCAATGGCTAATATTAATAAGGCTTTGTCTCAGTTATACAGCTATTACCATAATAAACTTAAATTAGAAATAAGTCCAGAAAAGAGTTCAATTTTAATTATCAGTAAAAATGTAAGTACTCATAGCAATGTTAAAATATCATACAACAATGTAGAAATTCCTGCTGTTAAGCAACATAAATTCCTAGGTGTCATTATTGATGATAAATTGAAGTTTGATGAACATATTAAACATATAAGTAACAAAGCACTGAATGGTATTAATTTATTGAGACATTTAGCAGGAAGTTTTTGGGGATCTGACCCCAAAGTTATGAGTATGCTGTACAAAAGTATAGTGAGAAGCCATTTTGATTACAGTAGTTTAGCTTACATGAATGCCAATAGCACCTTGTTACGAAAATTAGATGTAATTCAAAATATGGGACTGAGACTTATTTGTGGTGCTATGCGCTCCACACCTATTAATTCGTTAGAAGTTGAGACATGTATACCTCCCTTGATATTACGAAGGCTGTTGTTGGCTGAGAGATTTTTAGTAAAAGTCATGGTGTCAAATGATAATCCTTTACTTAAGAAACTAACAATACATCCTAAAATTTCACAGTCAATTGCTTGCAATGCCATCACTGCCTCTTCTTTGGTTGGTGGAACTCTACCTGAAATGCCAACATTATTTGAACTTGTTAATATGAATTCCAAAGATATTTATAAAAATGACATTTGGCCCATATACAATATCCCTTTTAATAGTATTATTAACAGCTGTACAATTCATTTAGACACAGTGCACAATAAATTTGATTTTTTACAGTTTAAAGAGAATAGATCAGAACATTATGTTATATATACAGATGGATCTAAAACAGACCATAATGTAAATGCAGCTTTTTATGATCCACAGCTAGATTTCACTAAATGTATTAAATTAAACAAGGTGTGTAGCATTTTCACTGCAGAATGCTATGCAATTTATTGTGCACTGCAGCATGTAAATAGTCTTGTAAATAGTGTACATAATATTCTGATAGTTACAGACTCCAAAAGTGTTTTGTCTGCTCTATACAGTGTAAATATTTCTTTTAAGTTAAATTATATTATTTATAATATTAGACTTATAATCCAAAAACTACTCGATAAGTATATTAAAGTAGAATTAGTTTGGGTACCTTCACACAGTGGCATTCGTGGAAACGAAGTCGCTGACACTGTTGCCCGTTCAGAACATGACGAGGATCGATCCGAGTTGCTCAAGGTTCCATTCACTGATTACTACAGTCTTTTCAATGAAAATAATAGACGGTTATGGAAAGACTATTGGGCCATAACCCTGGAAACGAAAGGCAGATGGTATGCTGGAATACAAAATGAATTACCGATTAGACCTTGGTATCATAACTTCAAATACAGCACAAGAAGATTTATAACTATTATATCACGCATGAGATTGGGACATTGCTTAACACCTGCTCACCTGAATAGAATTCGCATAATTAACAATAGCCGATGTCAACATTGTGGAGCAGAGGATGCTGACTTGGATCACGTTATCTTACAGTGTTCAAGTTTTAATATGCAACGTTTGATTTTGGTCAGTGAATTGAGAGAACTTAATGACAATGACAGTGAGAGTGAACGTCAAAGTGATCCCCGCCGCGTTCAGGATTTATTAGAAAATAAGAAATATTTTAATGTCTTGTTTAGGTATATTTGTAATACGGTAGAAAAAATTTAATTTATTGTGTAATCTGTATATATCTCAATTAATTGTAATTAAATTAGTAAGAAAACTATATCACCACAGACATCTGTATGTCTGTGTGATATCTCTTATCATATCACTGAGATGTATTCACCCAACCCGAAAGGGAGGCAAGTGGATAATTTTTATAAATAGATTGATTATTTTAAACTAAGTATCTATAACTTTTATGTAATGTATTGTAGTAGTATTACATTAATTTTAAGTTTTAACATGTATTCGACTGAAGGACTTGTATCCATGGTCACGAATAAATTATTAAAAAAAAAAAAAAAAAAAAAAAAAAATGTCATAATAATTGATAATAATCGCATACTGCAAGGTTGCTGCAAGGCTGCAACGCCAACACATTTGAGGTTATGTTGTTGATAAGTACAAATAATGGAAATAAATAGAAGCTTCTTTTGTTTTCCTTTTGGTAATTGCGTAGGCTAAACACGTGCTTTTGTCGGTGCTACGAATTTTTATTATAAGTGGCCTTTTTTGTGTGAAACTTGATCTAGTTTCTTTGAATTTGTGTTCTTAGTTGAAGGTATGTTTTTAGCAGTAATGTTCTTTTAATGTCTTTTTTACCTGAAAAGTGAAAATTTTCATTCATAAAGCTACCTGACCCTGAACCCTCCCAAAAACTGTTTGATCTATCCCCTAATCTCTTTGTAACCCTCTTCCATGTCGTTTTATCCCGCAAACGTTCAGGCCAAGTTACAAAAACGTAAGTCCTAGTAGAGGCAATTTTTTAACTTACCGTCTAAATTAGCAAAAAATGCTATTGGCTGCCAGACATACAATTTGAGAGACAATTCATTATAATTATATGGTTCACATGTCTTCAAATATCCAGTAGAATATGTTGTATATGGTCATGTAAATTGTGTTTGTGTTTGTTTACTAACCATTGTGTTTGTCCTTCCAGAAAATAGACTAACACTTAACTTACCACATATTGTAAACTTTGATGGCCTGCCTGTGTGCCACAATCAGCTTAGTTGGCATTAGGAAGAGAAAAAAAATAGAAACATATAAATAAATGTAATAATTTTTCTTTACAAATAAAACTATGCAAGGCGAACATAAAATGTGGAGGAGGTATTTGATGTGGTTTGCCCATGAACACATTGATTTCCGTCATGCAGTAAGTTATAAACCCATTTCCATTTGACTATGCATGTATATAACAAGACCACTAGAGTATAATAACTGTTATTTTTCAGGAAATGTTTAGTATAATATCGCTACTCAATGTACCTGTGAAGTTTGTGGAAAAGCCCTGTGTTAAAAAGCCTTATTGGATAGTTGAATTGCCTTCAGAAGATTGTGTTAGAAAAATAGCATCTAGGTCTGTTTTGATCAAAAACTGCATAGAACTGTGGTCTAGAGCCAGAACTGAGGCACAACTACATGAGAACTTGCAGAAATCACTCAAAAATACAACAGGAAATTGGGTTGTGAGTGAAAATAAGGATGGCGTCAGTGATAGATGTCTTTGTCCTAAGGAGTTGATAGAATCAAGTTTTTCTCCTAAAAAGTCTTTCAAGGTGGAGGTGGAGACTTTCTGCAAACATTTTACCATGAAGGAAAAGGTTGAAAAAATCGAGGTAAGGAAACATTGCCATCAAAATGCATACTTTTAAAACATTTGATTTAGTATTAGCAACTTTCACAAACTAAATTCTATGTACAATATAGTTTTTTTAACTAGAAATGAAATTGCTATACAAATGATCTAAGAAAGAAAAGCTGTAATTGACCTGCCACTTTGCAATTGCAATGCCACTTGTCTAGTAGGGCTGCAATCATTTCTATTCTACAATGCATTGTAGAATAGAAATGATTGATGATGCCAAATTACTTATTGTAAGCTTGTATCCCATACATTTAACAATCTATTTTATTTTACAGTGCAAAAAAAAACAAATGTAAAAAAAAGCGTCCCTAGACAAGTGGCTCTGTCTTAAGGCTTCATTTTAATTATTCCTGTTGTCCAGTAATGATTGATTTCCCCAGCACTAAGAGTGAATGTATTCAGTCTGCACTTCAGTCATGTTTTATTTTTCTTTCAGAAATTCAGTTACCTACCCTTGGGAGGTCCAGTAAAACTCAAGAATCCAGATGTGACCTTCTCTTACTTGGAGTTCTATGGGGTAGATCCCAATGATGTCCCAGAAAAACCATATGATGTCTTTTTTGGAAAATGGGTGAGGAAAAGATTAGTTTTACATTACAAAGCAAACTAATTTGCTATGTTAATGGAGCCGATCCCCTTGTTCAAAACTAAACCCAATTTAAGTTCAGTGCATCTTTTTTGTTCAATTTCATTAAGAAAAGGACAAAAGATTATGTAAGTTTAGAGATGTCAAATTAACCTTTCGACGACCAAGCGACAGCCAGTTGTCGCTCTGCTATTGTCTTGGAAATTGAAAGAGAAAGATACACTTTAAATTTGGTTTAGTTTGTGAACGAGAGAATCAGCACCCATGTTCATCTACTTAGAAGTAGTAGTATAGAGAAAACAATCTGTCCAAACTAGATAGCGGACGGGCAACGCGACCTCATCCAGGTGCATTCGCTGAAGAAGCGCCAGTTCATCGGCAACACCAGCATGGACGCACAGCTGGCCATCATCATGGCCAACCAGGCACAAGTGCGGCCTGGGGACATGGTGCTCGACCCCTTCGTAGGCTCAGGGTCTCTGCTGGTCGCTGCTGCGCATTTTGGAGGTCTGTTGATTTGTAAATATAAGCTGTTCTAGGAACCATACTATTACATTTCAAGATCACAGGAGAAGAAAAAAATATTTGTCACTTTTTGTAAAAAATTAATTAATAAAGCTGAAAAAATGATTTTGTTAATTCTAATATATTTACTAACAAGTAAGGCCCGAGTCACACCGGAATGGCAGCGGCGCGGCGAGCACCTTCAGTGTGAAATAATTTTAAACTTTAACTACATACTTAAAAGACTAGTATCGCTTGAAAAGGTCGCGAGGCCGCCAGCGGCGCCGCGAGCGGCCGCGCGCCTTTCGTTTCTAGCGACGCTGGCGGCCTCGCGGCGTCGCGGGCGGCCGCTGCCATTCCGGTGTGACTCGGGCCTTAGGATACGAAAAAACAAGTTTCTTTTCTTGGTCTTTAATTATGTAGTTAATGAATTTCACCTACTCTAATGGTTTATGACCGGTCTACAAAATAAAAATCATAATAAATAGATCATTATAAAAATAATGCCTACTGACCATCATCTCAAATTCCCAGGGCACGTGTGGGGCTCCGATATCGACTACCTGATGCTGCACGGGAGGACGCGGCCCACCCGCGTCGGTCAAAAGGTAACAAAGTATGTATTGTATGTGCTTATATGTCTGGGTGTCATTTATCTATAATATTTATATAATAATATATGTATATTGGTTGTCTTGTCATCATAGCACATTGTCTGCCTAGTTTGGGATCAGGGAAAACCATTTACAAGACATATTTTGTCTCATGAACATACTACATGTATAGGGTGATAGGCAAAATATTTTTGTCTGTGAAAATAAGTAAACGTTAGGTAAAAAAAAAAAAAGATTATTATTGATTAGCGAGGGACTCACCAATCAATATGCATTCAATATTGATTAGTAATACCTCGAAATATTCATTCAAAGCTATGTTATGTTGGATGAGGTTTTTGGCTAATTTATCTAAAGAAAACGGATCATGCTGAAATCAAATTGAACTTGGGTGAGTCCTTATATTTTTATTAAAACATGTCTTTTCAGATCCGGACCAAGGACGAGAGCATACGCGGCAACATGAGACAGTACGGTACAGAGTGCCTGTACCTGGATGTAGTCGTGAGCGACTTCTCACTGCACAACTGGAGACCAGACTTGAAATTCGACGCTATTATAACAGATCGTAAGTTTGTCTTGTCGTAGGTTCATATTTTTGAAAGAAAATTTATAATAATAAAGGTGCAGCTACAAGTAGCGAGTCTGTCGTCGACTAACTCAAACCATAGACGAAGATACGATTTCTTGCTGCATAACCGTAAATATATTTATACGTTTTTTTCTGATTTTAGTAGTTTAGAAAAAAAAAAGTATTTTTCAAGACACTTCCTCGAAAACTGACTTTTATCACCGTATGATTAGGCTCAATTTGCTATGTATCACCCTTTTTAACCGACTTCTAAAAAAAGGAGGAGGTTCTCAATTCGAATGTTTGTATGTTTTTTTTTTTTTTTTTTATGTTTGTTCGCGCATATCTCCGTCGTTTGCCAACCGATTTGATCAATTCTTTTTTTGTTTGAAAGGGTAGGCTTCCCAAATGGTCCCATTGTCATCAGGTCCAGGATCTGATGATGGTATCATGCCGAAATCAAGGGAACTCCTCAATTTTTATAGAAAAATGTGTTTTTTTTTTAAAGTTGTAATTGTTGTAGTTGTCGTAGTTGGGACTCTAACTAAAAAGTAAAAAATAAAAAACTTTTTCCAAAAAAAAAGATAACCGACTTCAAAAACGAAAAGCTCAAAAATAACTATTTCGGAAGTCGGTGGCAAGGCAACACAATTCGACCGGCAGAAGAGAAGCCACCGACTTCCGAAATAGTTATTTTTGAGCTTTTCGTTTTTGAAGTCGGTTATCTTTTTTTTTGGAAAAAGTTTTTTTTTTCATTTATCCGCTCAAGGGCGAATGGCTTATCTGCACGGAAAGCAATAAGAAAACGTGAAATTCCCTTTAGGCATTTGTTTCAAAATTCTTAATATTACTATACTATTTCTCTTTTAGCGCCATACGGTGTCCGAGAGCCGACAGAGAAGATCGGCATAGAGAAAGAGAACTACACGCTACCGGAGCACCACCTGCCGAACCACGTGCCTTCGAAGGTGGAGTACGGGCTGTCGCACATCTACAGCGACCTGCTCGACTTCGCGGCCACACATCTCGAGATGGGGCGCCGACTCGTCTGCTGGTTCCCGCTTATTAGGTGAGACGGTACCGGTATTTGGTTTTTTAGGAGGCTTTCTTTTTGTAAATAAGTGTTTTACTTTTATGTGCAAATATCAATAAAAGAAGTTTTTTAAGACTTTCATTGTGATTCTTGTGGTCAGTGTAGAAATAGCATAAAAAAAGTAAAAACATCAAAACGTCAAACATATTCTTCAGATAAAAGTTATCTGGCAATTGAAAAATCGGCCCTTAGGCGAATTGATAACCTTTTTCTCTTTTTGCACTTGATCGGTCTCCACATTTTAAATAACCTTTCAACGACCAAGTGACAGTTGGCTGTCAGGTTGCTATTGTCTTTCTACTGTCTCGTCTCAAATCACGTGTGTTCAAAGGTGCAATACGAGAATTTAAATTCAAATAACTATTTGGAAAAACAAGCATTAGAAAGTTTTCATTACAATTCGTTCGTTAATAACTCGAACCAGGTAACGAAAGCTTCGCACTTTGTTCCCAGAGAAGAGTACGAAGAGTCCCAGCTGCCGTCGCACCCGTGCCTGAAGCTGGTGGGCAACTCTGAGCAGGTGTTGTCGAAGCTGGCGGCGCGCAGACTGCTGACGTATGAGAAGGTGGCTGAGGACGTGTGTGCCGCGCCGGTAGACCCTACTGCGGGCGTGCATAACTTTAGGTGACTATGAACTTTTATTGATTATACATAGGGTTGAAATTGATATGGCCAGCTGAGCGCCGCTAGACCCTAGTGCTGACTGTATTTTACAGCTTGAATGTTTATTACAATTAGGGTCAGCCAAACCCGAACAAACTTTAGACTCCTGCCCCACGGCAGGAGTCTTAAAGTTTGTTCGGGTATAAGGGACACTTTGAACTGTCATTCCTAAGTTTTCAATGTAGATTACCTCTCAATAACCTTGAAAATACTCGCGGTAACTTAAAATATTTTTCAATACATTATAATAAATTCTATCTTGAACAACGGCACACTTACGCACACATAAGTAACTGAATATTGCAATGACACACCAAAGTACAATTACACGTTAAAGTAGGATGGCATGATTAAAGTAGTCCGAGAGAAAAAGAGATAAACGACAAATGTCAACGCGATACTCAGTATCATTTTGGTCAAATAGCTACATTTTAAAGTGCCACTTATAACCTATTTACACCTTTTTACGTATAATATCACAAATTATAACTTTAAAATATTTATTGTTTCAGGGAAAAGTACTTCACGATGGGAGAGCTAACGCGGCGCGAGAGGAAAGAGAAGCGCGCCGAGGAGGTGGCGGCCTACCTCGCAAGCAAGATGGCCGCCGCAAGGAGTGACGTCACGTGACACAGTGCACTAAGCAGAAATATATATTTTATTAAATAAAACGTTAAGTTTGAAGCGATTTTTATCTTTTATTAATTAACTTTGCCCCCTGAGAAGATCCTGGGTCTTGAATGAAATAATTTATTTCATAGAAACCCTTTAAACCTTTCCGTAATGTCAATAAATTACAATCAAGCCGGCGCGGCTTGCCTGATTTTAAGTCTAATTACCGCCGGCGCAGTCTATTTTGATTGACGTCTGACTTACCACTATAGTACGTACACCATTTTACATTCAGTTCTGGATTGTCTAGGATTCAATAAATCAGAAAGCTACTTGCTTGTTCCATCCTGTGGAGAATGAGTACGGAACTACAAAATTCTTGAAATCGTTATCATAATCTAGGAATGGTCTGATAGTAAACTATTGCAATATTGCGTTTTATTGTAAAGAGTATATTACAGTTCAATAATGATATTTACAATCTGACGGATATTGATAATTCCTTTTGAAGTTTCTCGTGGGAGTGTGAGCAAGTTGTCTGCGGACCCTAGGGTAGTTTTTTGGAGAACAAAATTAAAAAAAAAAGTGTGTGGTAACATAATGTAAATTAAATATATTTAAAATAATTCATACCCGACGCACAGTCCATAAATAAAACAAACTTAAAGTTTACACACAACCATAAACATTCCATACACCATAAATGCATGCGTTTTTGACAAGTTAACATAATAATATATACTTATAACCTAATTTATATAATATTTTGATTACACGTAAATATTTAGTATAGTTTTACTAGAATATTTTCTAAATATTTATCCATTTTTGTTACCTATTATTGTAGGTAACAAAAAGAATGGGAACAGACCTTTTCGTTAGAACGATATTTTTTATTATTCTAAGTCTAAGCGATCCACAATCAGCAGCTATGCAGGTTTGTTTCACTCATAGATATAAATTATCTAATTTCTGTTTCACTATACATTTTAATAAAACTGGAAATCTGGATGATATGCTTAAACAAACTATAACAGAAAAAAAGCAAGTGTTGAAGAGTAAATCGTCTTAGGAGATAAATTAAATAAATTCAATTACATACACTACAACTTACAAGAATACCTGTAGTGAGACTGTGTGATTTGGCAATAATACTGCCACTGTACCATTTTTTATGGCGCTAGCATTAACTACCGTAGGGAACCTGGTAAAGTTTGACCATTAACACTGAAGCCTAGCTCGTTGTTGGCAGACTGACAGAACGGTCGTCTGTCTTGCCGCGGTCAGCGTTAACAATCAAACTTTAGGCGTCAAACAGACGGGAAGCACATTGCTGTCGACAGAGCCGATACAATAAGATGATTTGAAGATTGATGTCCACGTGTCGACGGCAAACTCCGACCAATGGCAACAGCTGCTGTTGGCTCTGTCGACAGCTGAAGTTGGCTCTCTGTTGGGGTTGCGGAACATTTCTAATAGTCACCGCGGCCCAGGAACACAAATGGCATCTGAAGGACCAAGGGTAGGTTTTAGTCAGTCCCGCTCCGCCCAGGGCGGAAGAAGTCAATTGATGATTTCTTATCTACAAAAAAAAGTTCTGTCGACAGCAAAGTGGTGCTTGTCTCGCCTTAGTAATGGAGTTATTAGTGATGATCAGTATTAGTCAGTGATGGCGAGTGAGAGCATCATGCTGGTGAGCCCGGGTGCAGGCGGCAGTGCGCGCGCGGCCCGCTGTCGGCGCGCGGCCGCGCTCTGCGCCCACTGGCACAGCTTCCACACCTCCGCGCGCTTCGAGCTGTTGCCTGCTGACTTGTAGTGGTTCAGCAGGTTGTTTGTTACCTACAGGACATTTATTTAATTTAAAAAATTAATAATAATAAAGGACATCACTCATTTTAGTCCATATTTAAAAAGAAAGCTGGGCCAAAGAAAATGATAATGATATTCTGTTAGAACTTCTTCTTCTAAACATTTTTCATTATGACACCCAAACTGTGGAACCATTTGCCTTGGGTTTATTTGGGTTCTAAATCGCACACATTTTTAGTAAAAAAAAATACCACAACAACGGATTTAGCTTTATAGAAGTATGAGGAACAAAGTGTAAAGATTTTCGTGTCCTTTACTGAATTAAAACGTGTGTCAAGCTAGCCTCTGGATCCATGATGAACGAGATGTTATGAAGGTTAAACTCACCAAGAACAGTCCGAGCATGGCTCTCATGTTCTCTGGGTTCAACTTCAGCGCCTGGCAGTAGTAAGTCTTGGCTAGCTCCATGTTCTCCACGCCACCCTGAAATAGAGTTAAAAGATTAATTACCAACACATTTGCTGACAGCCTAAATGCTAATTTTATTTCTCATAGGACGAAATAATTGTCATCACCATTATTAAGACAGTTATCTTATCGAAGAAACTCTCCTGCCAATAACTCGTACCAACAGCTAATCTGCTAGTGACTAATATAGCTCACCATAGTGTACCGTATGTCGGCCAGGCGCTGGTGCATGAGATGGTTGTGCGGCTGGTGCAGGATGAGCTCCTCGGCGCAGAAGGCGGCGCGCGAGTACTCGCCCACCTGCAGGTACAGCGAGCACAGCTCCTGCCACGCCTCCACGTCTGACATGAACCTGGTCACACACATATTTGGTTTATCTTTACACATTTCGTTAAAATACGCTATGTCTAACTGTTTGGAGGCTGGAGCTTGGAACTATAGAACTATTTATCTATGTGAATATCTGTTTTTATTCTATAGCTGTTAATCACCAATATTATCTGGACACTAATTTAAAATTCCAATTACTACAGTCTTACTTCTTCAGATAATCAACAAGCTCCTTGATGGCCTCTGAGATGAGTCCCTGCGCCTTCAATATGGCAACGCGTCGCTTCCTGGCTGCTGAGTTTGTTTCATCTGCTTTTATTATACTGTCCAATACTTCTAGAGCTTCTTCATACCTGTATAACAATTAATACTATATATTATGATACAGTGTACATAAAACAGCAATATTCTTAAGCAATTTTAATAAATTAATCCAAGAGAGATTTTTATTAATTTTGACACTGTTACCATTATTTTTAGTATACGCTATTCAGCCTATTATCAGTTCATTTAGCAATTACATTGTGAAATTGTTAAACAGTACACTATTGAAATACTAACATCTTATCTAAAAACAGGTTTTTACCAATAAGGTGATTTAAAAAAGTAACAATTGCATGGTTACAATTCATTTGCAAATTAAACTTAGGGTTACACAGCCAGTACACAGTTGTATTTATAACCACTTTTTCAAGTTCATAGTGAGCAAAACATTTTATGTGTTTCTAACTCTTTCACAAAAAAACTACTAAATGGATTTTGACAAAACTTTACAACAATATAGCTTATAAATCAGAATAGGACATATATACTAAATAACATCACTCTATGACCAACAGAAGCAGAGCATTAACCAAAAGCCTAATATGACTAGTTTTAGCTATAAACTGATTACATACTTCTCCTCAGCCTCCAACAAAGCAGCCTTGTATCTCATGACCCGCATGCTGCCTGGGAACTCATTGGACAGCATGTAGATGCACATGGTCGCCACTCCATATGTGTGACAGTCCAGGGCCGCATATATTACTTGTTCCAACACCAAATGCTCTGGAAATTACGATTGCGCAATTAATTTGTGATGGCTACAAAGTGAACACCACTTTAATGAGCTAGGAGTCATTTTGGTAAAGTTGTTTGTTTTAATGATTTGTCTATGGGGTCAAAGGGTTCAGGAGGTCAGATGCCATGATGGATTTGCTGTTAGTCCAATTTAAAATTAATAATTAAATCTGGGATGTGGTGAGACCCTCACTTCTCATGCCCTAGGTAGGGGCTTAACAGCAAGATAGACTTTTAAATTTTCCATATGATTCTTTTTTGGGCACTAATGAAATCTGTGAAGGAAATAACCTGGTCTTTTAGTTGTTAATGTTACTCTGAAACTGCCAGCTCATCTTGAACCACCAAGTAATTGATGATAGTGTATTCTCTGTATGATAAGAGACATTTGCCATACAGTTACAGAGGGAAAATAATAAGCTTTTTATGGTGAAACGGTAGTTAGTCAGCTGCCCAAAGATATTTTAAATATCTTTGACTTTGCACTCACAATCAAAAACATAATTGGCACTTACTTTCATTTCCAAGCTTGGCCAGGTCATCACTGAGGACTGTCGTCCACAGCTCCATGACATCTTCACTTCTTCTCTCATTGTTCTCTCTCCACTGACGGAGCAAGTCCTTGGCTTCTGAAAATTTATAATATTAGGTTATAATTTTAGATTCATGTCTTTATCTTAATTAGTGTTATCAAAAATATTGTGTCCAAAATGTCGTCTTCGTGTATTAACGGTTATAGTCTTATGCGTGATATACACCAAGAAAAGTTTCTTTTTTAGACTGGGAACAAAATACAACATAAATAGTTTAATGATAATAATTACACACCGCTACAACTTAGTTCTTCAAAGTTGTAAGACATTTCTGAATCTACTGTTGATATTCTTCTAAACGTTAGAACCAGCTTGCTTTTTCTTAGGTTTCTATTATTTTTTATTAAATCAAATAACAAATGTCAATAGTCAATTTGACTCTCTGGACTTTACTTTACTCAATGATTTGACTGACGCATGACATGAATGAAAGATATAAAAGTCACGAAAATTGTCAATTTATGTAGAGATGTAAAAAAAATCGATTTTATAAAGCTCTATTTCCAGAAAATCTAATACTCTTTAACTGAAAACGATTAAACGTTTTTTTTTATTCACTTATAACTAATCCAACCATATACAGGCCCAAAGTTAAAATTCACGATCTTTCTTTTATTTTTGACACTATGTTATTTAGCAAAAAAATGGTTGCCTGTAAAGTCGGTTTTACGGGCGAAGATTTTACGTGACAACGTCTTTTACCGATCATAGTTGAGTGGGAGAGAGACGCAAGGCATTCGGCGGGCCTCTCTCTCGTTCGGTGACTCATCGTAACGTTACCGAGCGTTACACTTTTTCATAAGTGACTCCCAGCCGCAACCTAATTTAAGACGTTGTCACGTCAAAAATAATCATTGTGATAAAGTTTCGATCGGTATGATAAACCTACAGAATGATTAATTTTCTCGGGTAACAGGTTCGATTCCCGGGTCAATTGTGTATTTATTTAAATATCTATGCGTTCGGTTTAAAATGTTTTTAAAATTCAAATAATGTCTTCTTTTAGTAAAATGTTCTATCATCATCATCGTCTATATGATTATGAATTCTATATTGTTAATCGATAAAATTTCAATTAGCTCAAAATCGATTTATCCACTCTAATGTCATTGACCTATTTGTGCGTTCCAGTGCAAGCTACCATAGAGTATTTGAAAATTTTTTTTTATTTATGTACTAGACTACCATTCGTTTTTGTATATTATTCGTTAAGTTATTTTACGTGTTAATATATAGTTTAGTTGTGTTTATATTAAAAACATATAATAAATAAAGAATCATTCTGATTTTTATTTACAAATTAGACATAATGAGCCAATTCTCTATGGGTTGACGATGAGAACACTCCGATTCACGCATAAATGATTAGCGTTATTTCCTCGGTTTGAGAAAAACCTATAGAAATTCGATTATAGCACATCGCCACGAGCGCATATCGATGTTCGGGTTCGTATATCGGAATATAAAAGTTTGTGTGTGAACGTGAACAAGACGTCTGCAATATGTCTGACTATTTGGAAATATTTTTAGATTTAGCGTAGTCGTAAATAATTAACGGATCTATTTAGAGTAATCGATGTCATGGACTATACATGACAAAAAATACAATAGGTGAGTCCCGTTCGTGTGTTTCTGGTACAAAATCGTTATCCAGCTCATTCTTCATTGTACATAATGCTCGACTTTTTTATGTCTCAATGGCCTTTATCTCGGGGTTTTGTTTTCTTTTGTCCTCTGTTTGCACGTTGAACAAGTTTGTAGAATGTGATGTTGTGGACTTATGTCGTATATTTATACAGAGTATTTTGTCTGACAGATCGATAAGGAGACGACGTGCAACGAAGATATGTATTGTTGTGGGACGATCGAGAGCCTTACGTGTGAATAGTAGATATGCGCGTCACGGACATTGTGCGGCCTGCCTCTGCGGACTGAGTGTGCGTTCTGTGACGATCTTATATTGATACAATCGCTACGTAGCGGTGCGGGGCCGCGGCCGCTGCTTGAGTCACCGAGCGAGCACCTGTGACGCCAACATGGACCAGCTCGCGGTGCAGTGCCCTGTGTGCACGCTGTTCCTGCACAATGGGATCACCCTGGAGTCCCACTTGGACACACATCCCAAAGACCAGGTCATAAAAGCTTTGTGTAATATAGCAAACAAGGGCTCTAATTATGGTAGCAGGACTTCCACACCAGTACATTCTGAGCGCTCATACAGGAGCAGGTCTCGAACACCTGCCACTGATGACAGTGCCAAGTGGACTGGGTCACGTAGTAATGAACATGAGCGCTACTGGCGTAGAACACCGAGCAGGACCTCTAAATCTACACCAGTATCTAATACATCTCGGAATGGCACACCTGATATTAGAATGCTTGATGTTAACTATGACAACCATGGCATTTCTGCTGGTGGTAGTGCGGGACAACATGTTAGTAATCCATTTCATTTAAAAGCTGATAAACTTCAGCCGACCTTCCAGTGTCCCCCAGTACCAGAGTTTGATCCACAGTATGTTTACTATCCAGAGCAACAAGAGGACAGAGAGATTAAGTATTCCAGGAGTGCCGAGTACAATTCCATAGACAATAGCAGCAATATGTTTTCTTACAATGTGCCATCTATGGCAGGGCCAGGTGTGAAATTGTTACCAGCGGTGCCTAGAAAAGCAAATGACCTTGTTAAAGTTCTACCAAAACCAAATAACATACTCCTTAAGACCAATATGGGTGGTGTGCAATATATAGGCCCGGGGGTCAAGCCCATGCATGTCATGGTGCCATCTGCACCTACATTCATGCAGAAGAATATGCAAAACAATATGATCATGACTAGCAGTGTACCTAATCCACAGATGCATGTTGATGACAAAACTTCTACACCCCCTGTAGCTAGCAACCAACTGAACCAAATTACTTCTGGTGCATTCACTCCAGGAACAACTGTTGTTACCCAAAACTCCCAAATCATTTACAGAGAAATGGTGCACAACATAGATGGTAAGCCCTTCATAACTACCATGCCTACAGTTCTTGGTGGCCATGACAATGTCTCTAGTTTAGCTGCTAGCTCCATGTATCAAAATGTTATGGTTGTAGATCAGTTTGGAAACACTTCATGTATGTATACAACACCTCAACAAATGATGAATAAAGCATGTCCCACTTCCATTTATAATGATTCAGGGGCTCATTTGCCTAGTGCACACATTGATAAATCTATACAAAATATGAGTGACCCTAAAACACTTATTATTGAGGTTGGACCACTCATGGCTCCTGCTCCGGAAAATATATGTGAAGATCCAAGTTCTAGCATGCCACAGACAGTTACAAGCAGTGCTTCTAACAACACTGAGATACCAATTGAGACAGTAGACCCCAAATATGAAATGTCAAGCAGTACTAAAGGTTTGAAAATTCTAAGCAACATCAAGGTTGAAGTGCCAGTTCAACATCACAAGAACATGGTCAACACTGTCATGGATCTAACTGGCAGCAATGAAACTGAGTACCCTGTAGAACGAGCAGAGAGTCCCGAAAAGATCCTTCCAGACATAGAAGACAACAACCATCTATCATCTGATGATACGCAGCCATCCTCAATGTCCAGTGCCGACAGCATGGTCTCCCATACATTTTCTGTGATAAAGAATGTTGGTAATCCAAGCAAGAGTTCTGTAGACAATAAGTTGGACACAGACTTTTCAGACAGCTGTCCTGTGCCAGATTTAATATGTAATGAGAAGCCTTCCATATCACCTTGTAGTGAGTTGTCAGAAAATGGCGACAATTCAACCGATCGTACCTCAATGTCTCCCAAACCTGAGAGTAATCAAGTTAGCCATAGTCACTTAGGACTTCCAGAAAAGAAAATTCAGCTTTCACAGAAGCCATACAGGCACAACACTCTAAGACTGAACAATATTTTTGTGAAGAAGCACAAGAAAGTGTTGCAGATCAAGAATGCCAAGGGGTTTCCCCTGAGCACCACGAAGAAAACTGAACAGAGAGACAACATGCCGACGTCATCTACATGTCGATCACCCGAAAATTTTACCATGAATAAAATACACCAAACTGAGAAGTCAGAATTTAAGGAAAAGACTAATCTCTTACAAACAATCTCTGTGGAAGAGATCAAGGAAAATGATGAAAATAATGACTTTGATGCTGACACAGAAGAACAATCCATGGACATAGAACCACTTCCATCTGCTAGTCTGAATCAGCCTGAGTACTCAGCCAATATTGACATGGTACAGGTGAAGGAGGAAATAAACACTAGCAATGAAGGAGGATTCAGTAACGAGCCACTGACGACGAACCGCATGCTGACGCCACTCGAGACATTGAGGCCTATTAATGTTATTAGCTATGGTAATCTGTCCAATGAGGATTTTAACGAGGAATCCACAGATAGGGAGTTACTAGACCTTGAAGCAGCTTCTAAAAACAAACAGTTTGTCAGCATGATGAACGAAAATTATTTCGGCGACAATATTTATGCAGATTACTTTACTCCTGACCGCGTGGAAGCGTTTGACGCCGAGCGCGAGGCGGCGGGGTTCAAGGAGGGAGCAAAAGATGGTATGTACCTGTGGGGCGAGCCTTCTCAGAAAGACAGCGACTTTGTACTGCCTAACTTTATACACGAGAGTTACAAAATAGCTGAAAGTAATGGAATAGATTATTCTGAGTTGGGTGCTCGTGAGGTGCAGGTAGATGTGGAGGTTGACGGGTGCGAGCGCGACAGCAAGGCGGACGTGCTGAGCGAGGGCCGCAGCGAGGGCGACGCGCCGCTCAACATCTGCGCCGACGAGCGCATGCCGCCGCGCGGCGAGCTCAGCGGCCAGGAGAGCAACGGAGACATGGAGTCGCCCTGGACCGGGGTAAGATATTGCACAATACTTGTTCAGTTCAAATAATAACAAACCACTTTTTACCTTGTTCTTATTGCATATTCATCAAAGAAAAGATTGGATTTATAATTTCTGATAATTATTTGTTTGGTTTTAATTTATGAACCAACTTTCTTTATTACAAATCTTTACATAGTATAATATTATTGTTACCTAATACACATATCGTAATTGGAGATAAAAACATTTTTATATTTTGGAAATTAATTCGATCTAAACTTTAAAATGGATGTTATGTTTAGAAAACAGACTTCTATTTTGGTGTGTTCAGTTTGTATGTCAAAAAATCCGTCTTCTTTATTAAGTTGTGTGAATGCAGATGTACACGGAGGTGACCCCCGCGGAGCCCTACGACCTGATCGCCCGCGAGAGCTGGGTGTCGGACGGGTCCGAGGTGGACGCCAATGAGAAGCGGGAGCCCATGTTAGTAATGTAACCCTTTTACTGTGTACCTGGTGAAATGTTTTCGCAAAGAAAGGTTATCGCAATTTTCGTAAAGTGCAGCGGTGTCGCTCGGTCTTGAGAGCAGACGCTTTGTGATGCGAAACATCATTAGCGAAACGTTTTCGTCTGCGTAACGACGATTTCGCAGTTTCTTGCGAAATCGTCGTTACGACGCGACGAGGATGCAACTATTTCTTCTAACTCCGTGCTAGAGTAAGGTATAGCCTTTGTCAAACTCTGCTATAGTACTGACAGTTATTTCGTTGTTTCGCTGCCTTATGCAAATGCGTCGGTGTACGGTCGTGATGGCCCAGTGGATAAGGCGCCCTCCTTTCGTGTAAGAGGTTGTGGGTTCGAATCCGGGCAAGTACCAATGTGACTTTTTCAATTCATATGTACTTTCTAAAGTTTATCTTAGACATCACTGACATCCCGTGCCTCGGAAAGCACGTAAAGCCGTTGGTCCCGGTTGTCATTCGTAGAACTTTGACAGTCGTTACTGGTTAGCCAGAAACTATGACCAGTCTAACCAAGAGGTATCGTGTCGCCCAGTTACTGGGTTGTGGAGGTCAGATAGGCAGTCGCTCCACGTAAAACACCGGTATCCAGCTGAATCCGGTTAGGCTGGCAGCCGACCCCAACACGATTGGGAAAAGGCTAGGGAGATGATGATGATGCAAATGCGTCGGTGTACTTGGTGCGTTAACCTTTCGACGACCAAGCGACAGCTGACTGTCGCGCTGCTGTCTTTCTATTGTGTCTCCAATCACGTGTGTTGGAAGGTATAAAACCTTTCGAGTATCGTAAAAGCAGGCCCGTACACTTGCAGCGAGGAGGAGCCGCTGTTCCGCGCGGCGCGGCACTCGTGCGGCTCGTGCGGCGCGTCGTGCGCGTCGCTGAAGGAGCTGCGCGCGCACAAGGCGCTGGCGCACGCGCTGCCCACGTGCTCCGTCACCAAGACCACGTACAGCCGCCTCGTCACCGCGCGCACCATCAAGAAGGAGGAGAAACCTGATACAAGTCAGTTTTTGTTTGTTCTGGGTTTTTGTAAATGTGTAACGGATATATTTAAGAGTGCATAGGCATCTTTTGGGTGAGCTCGCTCCATCGTAGGCCCCGTCTATGCCTTCTGGCTGGTCTGGGACCAAGAACAAGCCCATAAGTAATAAAAATAATTATGTAATTTTACTCAATGCTTTGTTGCATTCCAATGGCTTAGGTGGTAAATATTTGCCAAAAGTAACAATCATGGACTCTTTTGGGCATAGCAAAAGAAATACGTGTGGTTTTAATAAGCCTACAATAGTTAGCATACCATACAGGGTCAGCAAGTTTTCTGTTATAATCACTTTACATCTACTTTTGCTTAAGTAGTTCAGGGTCAGCACAAGTTGTTTCTCGTAATCAATCACTCACTGGTGCCGATTCTCTTGTTCACAAACTAACGTAAATTTAAGTTAAGTGCATCTTTCTCTTTCCATTTAATTAAGAAAAGGACAGAAGATAAAATATTAGTTAAGTCCTATCAAATTTAGATACTCCATAGATAATTTAGACGCGTTTTAAAAACATGGCGTCTAAATATACGTCAATTTTCTTCCGGCGCTGTCTAATTTGACAGGATTAAACTAAATTGTATCTTCTGTCCTTTTCTTTAAGAAATGAAAAGAGAAAGATGCATTTAACTTAAAATTAGTCTAGTTTGTGACCAAGGGAATCGGCACCACTCTCACCTTTTACGTCATCTTTTACAATTGCATATATTTATAGGTTTTCCCACATTCTGCCCTTGTATAAATTTCCTAAGCACCCAGATTGGCAATAAATATCCTTATCTCATTCCTAAATTTGTTTTAAATTTTCCAGAAAACCTATTACCACCAATAGACTCAAAGGATTCGATATCGTCTACGATCCTTCAAGTGTACGAGAGCATCCAAGTTGAGGAGGCCAAGCCTAAGATAGAGGTGGACCGGCTGATCAAGCAGGAGGTGAAGCGCCGACGGAAGGACTACGTGTGCCCCACGTGTAAGGAGGACCAGGGCAACGACGCCGCCTTCCACGCGCATCTCAAGATCCATCCGCTAGAGTGCCTCACGTGCGGGAAATGCTTCTTCAGAAGAGCCAACCTGTCACTGCATATAAAGACACATTTAGGAATTAAGAATTATAAGTAAGTGTGGTTGGTGAGCTTTTTATATTTTTTTAGTATAAGATTTGCATTTACAAAATGTTTGCCAATGAAAGTTAAAGAGCATTGCGTAAATAAATAAATGACGCCTCTAGTAAACAGTGCGATATTATAGCCTACTAAAAAAGGACAATGACCTCATGACATTGTCTATAGTCACCAATATCATTATGGCAATTAATGTTACGACATAAAACTTTATGAAATTGATATATTCATAATTTCCCATGTTGTATATGATTCAATTACGTATTTGTGAACCATTTTTTTTTCAGTTGGATCTAATTTTACATTACTTTTAATCACATATAGTTTTTCCCAAAACACTAATCTGTTTCTGACATTACATTACATTTGATCACTTATTGGCAGTGCTGGATGCATCCGTCGTTCGACTGGGCGCGTATACCCTTGCAGGTTCTATAAGTACAAAATAATACTAACCTCTTAAAAAAAGAAAGCACGAGCATCGATCACCTCGCTTGCTCAAAGCGGTTTCTCGATTTCAGACTTGTATTTATTACAAGTACAGTTTCCTCACGATGTTTCCCTTCACCGATGTTTGATGTGTAAAGCACGTGGTGGTGTTCCAGATGCGAGGTGTGCGAGAAGCGGTTCCTGACGCGCCAGAAGCTGGCGGAGCACCACAACGTGCACACGGGCCGCGCGCCCGTCAAGTGTACTGTCTGCGACGACACCTTCCGCCGGTACTCCAACATGGTGCAGCACAGGTACCACGACACTACACGCTGACGTACACAACACCTGTTATTAGTTATACAGGGTGTCCCACGGCTATGCCACATGGAGGGAAAGTACCTTAAATATTGTAGATAGAACATTTTACTGAAAGAACACATTATTTGAATTTTTAAAACGTTTTAAACTGCACTCATGGATATTTAATTTCAATTTCAATTTCAATTTATTTATTGCTGAACATAAATGGTACAAATACATTTAAAGATGTCGGGTAAATGCGTAGTTCATATGTTCTACCAATTTAAGGCATGCTATGATTCCCGATCAACTATGTTTTAAATAAATACATAGTTGATCGGGAATCGAACCTGTTACTAGAGAAAATTAATCAGCCTCTAGTTTTATCGTACCGATCGAAAGGCATCATTTTTTCATTTCATTCATCACACGGATTGTTTTTTGCCTAAAAACTAAAAAAAAACTACAGGGTGATTATTTTTTCTCGTGGAACAAGTTCGATTCCCGTTTAATTATTTCAATATCAATCAATGCAGTTTAAATTGTTTTTACAATTCAAATAATGTCTTCTTTCAGTAAAATGTTCTATCTACAATATTTAAGGTACTTTTCCTCCATGTGGCATAGCCGTGGGACGCGCTGTATACTAAACTATATCTTTATGGATTTAAAATAGTGTTTAACCTTTCGACGACGACTTTCGGCTGTCGAATTTCTAAAGTCTATCTATTGTGTCCGAATCACGTGTGTTCGAAGATTTAAAGACATCGTAGACCGGTCCGACAAGTTTGATTTGCTCGTGTTTTTACCCTTCCTTCGCCGCGCTTTTTTAAGACGCAGCACAGCGCTCGTGGCCGACCTAAAGGCGCACATTGTCACATTCGTAAAATATCTTTTATCAAAATGCCACACCGCACGTTTGTTTTGTGTGTATGATTTGCAATGCATACTTTTATGTACTAGACTCACAAAAGCCTTAACAAAAATTACAAAAGGTTCAATAAAAAAAAAATTAAGACTTCAAATTGACATTTTGCTGTCAAACTTGTTTACAAATAATTGTGTATTTTCTAAGATCGAATTTTTCTACATTTGTGATTGTGTATATTTTAGTTTCGAGAAACGTTTATTTTTCGGGTTGTTTACTTTTTTTATAACAATTACGTTGTAAGTACGTTGCACGGACTCATACTATTTGTTAAGATGATAAATTGGATAAAACAATAAATAATTAACAGGACGATTTAAAGTGATAAATCGAGTTTATGAGTGTAAATCTAATCTAATGACTATGAGCCACAAAAGTTTCAATCTTCTCGTCATACCCTCAAAATTTGAGGGCAACATTTTTAGCGCTTTGCATCGGCCTCTCTAAATTTGAGGGATCGCTCGCTTCATACATTTTTGACCCAAAAAACCACAAACCCACAACGTCCTGTGTGCATTAACGGTCCCGAAGCACGAATATTAATCTGTTCACTCGGGACCTCAAGAGTTAGCAACGAGAGGCAAACTCAAAATCTACTTAATTTACGTTATAGTAAAGTTTTAAATTGGTCCTATCCTTGGCCCAAGAAAACCTTTACTAAGCGGTCAAAATTCAAAGCATTTATTTCACTTAGACCATTTACAGGTACTTATGAATTGTCAAAGAGTCGGTCAGAAAAGAAAAGTGACGCTAATTGCCTGTTCCAAAACGTAGATCTCTATGGAGAAGAACAGGCAAGAAACTCCACGGACACTCTTTTAAAAAAATCATGTTTTACAGAATCTTGGTTACTTGGTTGGTATATTGTATTGTAACCATCCCCAGGGACCGCCACCACCTGGCGAAGCGCGCCAAGGTGCGCGACTTCGTGTGCCAGTGCGGGCTGGTGTTCCACTCGCGCGCCAAGCTGCGCTGGCACCAGGAGACGCACGCGGAGCGGCCGCGCGCCTGCCTGTACTGCAGCGACAAGTTCGTGCACGCCGCCTCGCTCACGCGCCACGTGCGCCGCTCGCACCACGAGTACTTCCTGGCGCAGCGCCCGCCCGGCGAGCAGCACAACGTGCAGTGTCCCGTCTGCAAGCAGGTCAGGGCTGGTACAGCATGTTGTAAACAGTGAGATGTGGACCTGTGTCAGTTTTGTTGAAATTTGGATATTAGCGTATATCCGTACTAATATTACAAATGGGAAAGTAACTCTGTCTGTCTCTCTGTTTCTTCTTCACGCCTAAACCACTGAAACGATTTGAATGAAATTTGGTACAGATATAGTCCGGGACCCGAGAAAGGACATAGGATAGTTTTCATCCCGGAAATCCCCCGGGAACGGGAACAATTAATCACGCGGTCGAAGTCGCGGGCATAAGCTAGTTATCTATACATTGACTGTTCATGGAATAATTTAAAAAAAAAACTTGATGCACATTTTACAACCGACGACAAAGCCAAAAATGTTTTTTATCCCTTCTTATTTGTATTTTTCTCTGGGATATATTTTTTTTATAATTTTACACAAATAAAAATATATTGCAAAATATTACCTAAAGGTCAAGAAGAAAATTAAAACAATTACTTGAAAACGATTGGGCAGTGTTGGTAAGAGTGATCTCTGGGTGTTCCAGGTGTACCTGCGCTCGAACCTGCGCGCGCACCTGCAGACGCACTCGGGACAGCGGCCCTACGTGTGCATCATCTGCAACAAGTCCTTCACCACGAAGTGGAACCTCAAGCTGCACCGCTGGACGCACGCCTCGCGCTCCGCCAAGCCCTACAAGTGCGGCCTCTGCAAGGGCGCCTTCATACGACAGTCTGAGTGAGGCTATGTCAAAGTTTTTATCGCGTTATATAATGTTACACACAAGTGGTGAATATAAATATTAGAATCATTCATGGACCCTGTCGGGCACTTCAACACTGTAATTAGGCAAAGGATATAATATAATAATAATACCAGCCTCCTATTACTGTCCCACTGCAAGTCAAAGGCCTCTTCTCATACAGAGAAGGCACCAACATTGATCACCACGCTTGTTCAAGACGGATTGGCGATTTCGGACTTGTATTTACTATAAGTCAAGGATATAATACTATTTAAAAAATTTAAAGCACTCTTTCTCGCTTTACAATTTTTTTATAAAGTTGAACCAAGTGTACAATTATGGTGTTGTTGTGAGTACTTATGTTTTGGCAGCCTTTTAGTAGGATAGCAATTATTTTGTTTGCGTTTATTAGTACAAATAAAATGCTAAATTATAGTGAAATATGCCAAAATAAAATGTAAATATGAATTTAGATGTCAGTCCATACTAATGAAAAAACGAAAGTAAAGTCTGTCTGTCTCTTCTTCATGCCTAAATCACTGAACTGATTTGAATGAAATTTGGTACAGATATAGTCTGGGACCCGAGAAAGGTCATAGGATAGTTTTCATCCCAGAAATCCCCTGGGACCGGAACTATTTTTCCACGCGGACGAAGTCTCACGCAAAAGCTAGTAATGAATAAAATTTAACACTATATTATTGTCATTCTTTCCAGGTACGTGTCGCACATGAACTCTCACAAGTCGGTGCGGCCGTACACGTGCAACTACTGCGGCTGCCAGTTCATCCGCAAGTACAACTGCCAGCGCCACGTGCGCGAGCACGAGATGGCCAAGAAGTACGTGTGCAAGGTGGCCGACTGCGGCAAGTCCTTCCACCGCAGCTACTACCTCTCCGAGCACATGAAGGTGCACAGCGGCGCGCGGCCCTTCGCCTGCAACATCTGCGGCAAGACGTCCAGCAACAAGTCCAACCACAACAAGCACGTCAAGATACACCACGCGCGCGAACCCGTCGCCACCGAGGCCTAGAGCCGCGCACACAAGACTGCCACTACTTTTTCTAAACTCACCTTTATATTTGAACTGAGTTTTCACACGTAATAGTTAACCGAACCAACTCCTAAGTTGGTTCACATATTTTCTTGATGCTAGAATTTTGTTAGACAAGTTCGCAGCGACGTCGCGCACCGGCGCCATGTAAATATCTAGTTAAAATTGAATTTATTATAATTGTTGTAAATACAGGACCAAGCGTGTACATTTTGGGGTGGAGTTGTGTGGTGATGAGCATTTCGAGGTCAGACGTATGGCGCACCACACGTCGCGCGCTACTGCATTCGTGTATGTAAACATTTGTTCGTAGAGTTGTCAATGTCGAAACAAGCTTTAATTGCAGAACAATAGGAAATGATAAAAGTGCGTGAAAATATGTCGAGTTTGTTTTTGTGCCTTATAGATTGAACAGGGAATAGAATCTTTTTGCAATTTTCTCTCATTATGGAGATGTGGGATTACGGATATAATAGAATGAGTGCTTGTTACAGTAACACGGACACCTAGAGATGTATAATTTAACTTGTAATGTGTTGTATGTCGTAGCTTTCTGCCCGCGCGGCGCGGCGCTCTGGTTGTGAAATACATAATTATATTCCGCGCGCGTGACTTGTGGTGCGTCATATTTAAATATTAAATAGTCAAATTAATAAAGGGCATTTCGGTATAGGTACCCCGCTACACTTTATATTATTTTCTACTTATATCATAATGATTTCACTATGCTTCCATTTGATGAGCTCAGCCTGCGGCCTGTGGCGTGCTGTGCGTCAAGACAAACATATCATTTTTGTAAAGATTTATTTTTGTCTCTTAACAATGACTAAATGATATGTCAGATTGTCATTGGTTGTTAATCAGATATGAAATAGCTTAGCCAAATAGATTCCTGTTATATTTTTTTAGTAAGGAATTTAGGAGTAAGATTGTAACGTGACTTGATGACGCAGCGCGGCCTCGCCTCGACTCGCGGCTACAACGTGTAACTTTAAACATTAGTCAAATTGACTCCCCACAGGGACTTACTAATAACTCATTGTAAAAGTATTTTAACACTTACGTTATTTAGATTACTTTATGTAAATATCACTTTAATTACATTTAATTTATTATAATTACACTTTTGTATTGTTACTACGTATTATTCCGGTTTTGTGACGTGTGAGGTGACGCACCGTGTGCTCTAAGTACTGCTCATAGTGTATGCTCACAGGTCATGGTGCGAGAGATACACTTGTAAAAGGCGTTGCGTTATCTCTTTCAATCATTTGATTGCTGTACACTACGGATTGTTTTCAATTTGATGTTTGAGATTACAAGATAGCTCACTAGTTATGAAATATGTTATTTTGTAGTCTGAAACGTTATCTAATTGAAAACAGTCAGTATTTGAGAAAGCACATGTTACCAAAATTTAATTGTTCTACTGACGCGTTCGACACATTTTATCGGTGAATTTTATTTTAAATGTCTTTTCGTTTCACAAATATTATTTCTTTATTATGTTTGTTGGTTTGTTTGGTATTTTGCCTAAAATATTTAGCCAAGTAGTGCAATCGCATTTGTTGTTGAAACTCATTGTTATTTATCATTTCATAAAGAAACATGACATTAGCGAAAGTCGTGTGTAATCAGCATTGTTTCCTAATGCCTGTATTGCTTCGTATCGTAACAAAGCAATAATGTGATCGATATCAATTAAAACTATTTATTTTTATGAGGGAGTCTTAACAGTAATGATTATATACGGCCAGTGCGCATTATATTGGAAAAGTCGAAATTAATGAGGTCAAAACCTCTGATAGTCGAGTCTTTTCGTAATGTTATATAACAATTGGTTGACAAATGTACGTAGGTATATTTTTCTATATGTTGATATAAATTCTGTCATGAATCACACCAGCTGTGTTCATATATGCTCCGAGCGATAAACGACGGACCTCGGCGACTTAATTTCGAAACGCTCCTAAAAGTACTTACCGATCCAAGTTTTTTTATAGTATTACAACACAATTGCTGTATGTTTCTTTTATGCTTTTGCTCAATTACGTGTTTGGGGGTTTTCTCAATAGTTTCGTAACAATGAAGCTCATTGTAACAAGTTGACCATTCATGTAAGTTGAGAGTCGAACGGGCGCCGAAAGAACAGATGTTTCTTGTTTGTGAATTGATAATGTACTAAATGCAATGGAAACAGAGTTAAGGATTGCGTAACAGCGTGCAATATAATAAATGACAAGCGGAATTATATGTCATATTTTTGGTCACAATCAGTTAATTATAACAGGCTGTTAGCGCTGACCGACCCATGAATTGTCAGTTTTTAAAAGCGTTCGACGTACTTACTTAAATAGGTATTTGTGAATTAACATTTTTATAATTTGAAGACAGCAAGATTTGTTAATTCAAAACACTTGTGTTATCTGTCGTTGTCATTGTATTTTCAGTGAAGCGAGACGGCGATATCTTTACAAAAAATACACATAAAGGGTGCGTCGAATTAAGTGGTCGGGTCCAACAAGCTCTGAGTTAAAAACGATGTATGGTATATATTTTACACAATAAAACAATGATCTCGTATTTTATAAACACAATGTAAAACAAATTGATGTTTTTTTTTGTTTATGTTGTATTTAAATCGTTTATGGCGCAAGTTGATTGGCTCGCAATAGTGTAACAGTAAGACAAATAGCATAAGAACTGTTATTCATTAAATTAGCAATAAAAATGGTGCATAGATGTAATTTAATAATGCGCTCTACAATTTAAAATTAAATGATCTGTACATGCTCCACAAATGAAACAAAATGAAATCTGTCATGTGGCAACTATATTACAAAAGAGACCGGAGTTGCCACGTTCATACTGCTGACACTTGCGCTAACCTGACTGCGGGGTATTCGACTTTCTTGCATTATTATTACGAACGTTTCTATATAATTATTAGACAGACGCGTTGGACAATTATTAGGTAGCCTGTATTTGAAAAAGTAGGATTGTCGGAAACTGCCAGTGTAAACTAATAATAAGAGAGGCATTCCCGTTTAAACAATGATTACATTCTGTCATAACAATCTATTCTAAACTACTTTTAATTTACATGTTTTTGACGATTCGATGTTGGTTGTCGAATCGATGAGAATGCGACTAGAAACTAAATGTTTTAGTACCTAATGAGAGCCTTTAAATTGTATTTTTTACTCATGATTACTTACAAATTCAGTCCATAAGAATTTTATATCGCTGTTTTTGCAGAATGCAAGAGAGTCGCAACCCTGTATAGTTAGTGTAAAACGACGTAAATAGCTGTAATCTTGCTCGTAACTCAGTTATTAGAAGAAATTGGTTATTTATTTTATTAAAATAAGTTCTTAGTTTACTTGTACATAATGTTAGGTAATTTTGTAATTGATCGTATAATGTGGGTGGTACACCAAATTCAGTTCGGCGGGGTCACTGGACTGAACAGTTTGTGTCTGCAATAAATTATATTAAGAACTTATACATTGCGTCGTTTTTATTTATGACCAGAACTTACTATGAGCTGAAAAAAAGCTGTTATCTAAAAATTTCGCACTAGCGTCAGTCCATATATATATATATACAGTCGTGGTCAACTAATTAGGGACAAACCAAAATGTAAGCTGAATTTTAATTTTCATGTCCATGGTAGATCACATAAACTAAATAATTTAGTTTAATTTTATGAAATACTAATTAATATTAAGAATACTTGAAAATTGTGAACATTGCTTTGAAGGTGATAATATTTTGTAATAGGAAATTTAAAAACAAATCCCTTTCAACCAAATCGTAGCGTGTTCTGGCTGGCCATCTAATTAGGGACAAAAACAAAAGTAGTGTGTTATATTCCCATTTTTATAAAATCTGATGGGATGTAATTTTTTTTTAATAATTAAGATTAGAGTCTTTACGTTGATTTTGAATTTGTTGAAATATTATCATAATGTTTAATTATACATGGGGCGAAATAAAAGTTCTGATACAACAATGTGAAAAATAATAATTATTGTTTATTATAGTAAATAGACATATCGTAAATTTTTAAAATATTGAAATTGCTCCATTATAATGATTTTCAAAACAGTACAATTATAATCTATATTTAGAAATTATACTTTTGAATCAATAAAACTACTAAACGTGCAATCAGAAAGGAAATACCAACAAAAACTATTATGCAAAAAAATCGCAAAACGGTGATAGCGGCGATATAAAACCCACTTATGGACTTTTTATTGATTATAGGTCTTAATAAGTAGTGTTGGTATTTAAACTAGAACATGGCGGTGGAGTAATCTAAAACAACCTTTTGACGTCAACTTGTTGAAGCTAAGCTGTTTGGCATGGCCGTACGAAAAGTTCCAGTGTTGAAAAAATCACAGACTCACCACGGTTGGCCTTAGTTATGAAGCACCGATATTGGGACAGATTTTAAATAAAAAAATGTTTTAATTTTGGACTAAACGAAGTTACATTTTGTATCATCGGGAGGCAGGCGGTATTCATGGCGCCCTAACAAGCAAAAAGTATCCAAAATACTCCAATAAGCAAGTTAAACTTGAGGAGAGAACATAAAACTATGGCGTTGGTTTTCTGGTAATGATGTGGGACCTTTAGAGCAAATGAAAGGCGCACTAGATTCAATTGAATAGAGAGAAATACTACAAGCAATCACACTTCTTTATGTTAAAGAACACACGATAACTACCCCAAAACATACTGCACTGTCTGTTAGAACATTTCTCACTGATGAGCAGGTATCGGTTATAAATTGGCCGGCCTAGAGCCCAGACCTGAATGCTTGGAAACATTTTGTGGTACGTTATGAAAGAATAGTAGGTTTAAAAAATGGTGTAAATAAACTGGCTATTAAAAATCAACAGTAGGTAACTTTAAGAAGGCTGAAACAGTATCACTAAAGAACAATGTGACATTTAGATTGCGTCGATTCCATACCTTTGTTACATGGTTACGGCAATCCTTAGGAATCACTCTGGATATTGATTTGCATTGCAGTGCGACGCATTAAGCCTAATTGAATAATAAATAAACATTTTTTTTTCTTTATTGCTCTCTGCAATATTTTTTTTAATGTTGTCTTAAGTGTCCCTAATTAGTTGTCCAGGGTACAAATAGAATGAAGAAGAAGTTAAGTTGAATTTTGATCGATATTTATTTTACGTATAGTTCATTGCTTTAATGACTATGCCCATTTGTTAAGATATTGGTTTAGTTTTATATTAATAGTAACTAAACTGCCAAAGTCTCAAGTAAACTTAACTTATGGGTAGCAGAATTAAATGTTACTCATAGTATATCATGTTGTCCCTAATTAGTTGGCCACGACTGTATATATAATTTTTTTTTGGTGAGTGGGAAATCATCAAATGACTGCTCCCGTCCTGGGTGCGGCGGGAGGGCGAGTCAGACTTTTACTGACTAAACCCCACATATTATACTTTAAACTTTCGCGTTGCATATTTATACTTCACCGCTTACGCTTACCGTTTACGCTTTGCGGTACGTGCGCGTTAAATCCCGATAAGTAGTATAAACCCACAGGTGAAGTATAAACCCCACTCATGTTCCTTCGGGTGCCCTTTGTGTTCCAGGGTCACGGTAACTATTATAAACATTCCGCAACCCCGGCAGGCGTTGACCCTGTTGGCCCCTTCCTGTGCTGACTCCTCTTTGAGGCGCGCGTGGAACACTAAGTGCCAGGCCACACGATGCGGCAACGCGCCGCACCGCATTACTCCGCACCGCACTGGCGGCCACACGAGCAGTGCGGCGCCGCTGCGGCACCGCAATGTTCTTACGGCGCCGCTGCGGCACCGCAACAAGCTTGGCGGCTTGCCTACTAGTCAGTTGACGACAATCATGAACATCCCCATGAACTGAGCGGCGCCGCTGCGGCACCGCAGTGCTTGCACCCCTCCCCGCCTCGTCTGCCTCGCGCCGTTGTCCGGTGAGCCTGCGGTGCGGCGCCGGAGCGGTGCCGGACGTACCGTGTGGCATACCATCCAATTTTATATGTAGGAAACCGCTGCGGCACCGCTCAGGCGCCGCGCCGGAGCCGCACCGCACCGTGTGGCCTGGCGCTAACGCGCCGTCGACGCGGTCCTGGTCCTAGCCGGGCGGCGAGCTACCCATCGCTCGCCATCCGCAGAACCGCGCCTACGGCGGCCGGTCAGTCCATATATCCATCCGTATCTCCATATTCCCATTATTTAGAAGTTATTTGCTGGTTGGCTGTTACTGAACTACTTAAGGGATTAAGTGCTTGTTTGATTAATTACTCCTTATATATCACTTTTTTCTTTACACATTTCATATCAATTACTTGCGCTTATATCACAAACTAGCGACTTAAACTATGCAGACTTATCGTAAAACTTAAGTCGCTGTTCACGTACGCGAAACGTATCGTCATGAGCTTGGTGCTCTCTATTCGAGGTCTAGCACTGCCAGAGGCGTCTCTAGCCCTTGTGGCGCCCGTGTGCAAACAGTACCCTGGCGCCCTCTAGTCTAGTAGTGGCGGGGTCAAAATGGAATACTAACAGTTATATTTTTAAACAGAAACTCGGATGCAAATGGTGCAATTTGTGTCGGGAAGCAAAGAGTTTTTTTAGAAAGAATTACCGATTTACTTTATGATTGTTTACATATTTATTCAAAGATGACACTTATTCCAATTGAATCAAGGCTTATTTCGCAAAACTAGCGGTAAAACAAAAATTGCGGCACGCGTACACAAGCCTTTGGAAATGACCGCCGCTCGTGGACAGGATCCGGCAGCTACTTGAGACGGTTTGTTCCCGTTGTCCCCGTGTGCCATATCCCCGTCACGGGGACAGCGGGACGTGATTAAATTTATTTCCCGTTGTCCCCGTAACGTACATTCGGCTAATGTGTAAACTAAACTTCAAATTCACAGTAATTTTAAATTTTCACACTTGAGTACTTAATTCAATCAAAAGTACTAGGCGCGCAGTAACGTGAAGTGGTAAATGGAAAACGTGCTCCACCACATATTTTAAATTTTCACACATGACTACTTCACGTTACTGCTCGCCTAGTACTTTTGTTCTCTTAAGTTTTCAATCTTTAATTGAAAAATAACGTCCAGTAACTCTGTGGAACATTTCATTAAATAAAAAATCTTACTTGAAAACAAGGTCTAAATCCTTTATATTAATCTACCGGGACAGCGTACGGGGACAACGGGAACTATTTTCAAATATTTAATTGAAGTACCGCTGTCCCCGTAGGACGGGGACACGGCGTACGGGGACAACGGGAACAAACCCTTGAGACTTGTCCTCGACAACCGATGGAGCTTCAAGGAGCATTTCCGACGTTTGGCCCCCAAACTGGCGAGGAATGGGGCTGCTCTCAAGCGGCTCCTGCCCAATCTGGGTGGTCCAAACGCCTCCTGCTGGAGGCTCTACGCAGGGATCCTGCGGACCATGGCCTTCTACGGGGCTCCGGTGAGGGCGCCCAATTTGACTCCTGCCCGGCTTCTGAGGGCGTCCCGGAGAGTCATGGCCATTCGGATGGTGCGGGATACCGCTCGATTTCTTGCGAGGCGGCGAGCCTCCTTGCAGTATGCGGCATCCCGCCGTGAGATCTGGAGGCAACAGTCCTTGCACACACGTACCAGTGGCGCGTGGAAGTGTAACGCCGGGGCGAAGTCCCGCTGCCGCAGCTGATCGCGGCGCGGTGCACAGAGCTCCAGTGAGGTCGCATGACGGAATGGAGACAGCGACTGCCGCAAGACCGGCGGTAAGACCCCTCTTTGAGAAGTGGCTGGAGAGGCGCCTCGGCGCTCTTACGCTTCACTTGACCCAGATCCTCACCGGACACGGTCAGTTCGGGAGGTTCTGGGTGTCACCACTGCAGCAATGGTCGCCTGGTGGACACGGTCGAACACATTGTGGAGGTGTGCCCCGCTTGGGCGAGCCATCACTGTGTCTTCGCAGAGGCGATCGGTGGCGGTGATCTCTCGAGCCCGGCGCTGGTTCAGGCCATGCTCCGGGGCGAGACTGAATGGGAAGCCGTCACTTCCTTCTGCGAAGCAGTTAAGCTGGTGAAGGAAGCGGCGGCTCGGGCGAGGCAGCGTTGAACCTCGCGCCCCGGACAGGGACCCAGGCGTAGACGTCGAGAGTCACAAGACGACTACCGGCCACCGTAGGCGCGGGTCTGCGGACGGCGAGAGATGGGTAGCTCGCCGTCCGGCTAGGACCAGGCCCACGTCGGCGACGCGTTAGTGTTCCAGGCGCGCCTCTAAGGCCTTATCCAGGAAGGGCGAATTCACGCGCGAGTCGGGAGTCTGGCGAATTGCACGCGAATTACGCGCGAATTTATTATTCACGCGATGATTGTGGACGCGATGTATTGGTGCCTAGTACCTCGCCGAAGCGCGAATGAATTCGCGCGAAACGTTTCGTGGCGAATTCGCCCTTTCTGGACGTCTAAGAGCAGTCAGCACGAGAAGGAGCCCAATAGGGCTAACGCCTGCCGGGGTTGCGGAATAGTTATAATAGTTACCGTGACCCCGGAACATACAGGGCAACTGAAAATTATAATCAGTAAAAGTCTGACACGCCCTTTCGCTTGGCCCAGGACGGGAGAAGTCATTTGATGATTTCCCATTAACCAAAAAAAAACGCCAATTTAATTTTTAAATATCTGTTTTTTTACGTTGATTAAGATTTTAAGATTTTACGTTGAAACAAAAGTTATTGTGTAAATTAGGAAGGTAGTAGGAAAAGTAGTAGCCTTGCTTTGAGAGCGCCGGCATCGACGCATCTTTGGAGGTGTCATATGAGAGAGCGCTCGGCGCCCCCTTAGACCCGGCGCCCGTGTGCGCCGCACAACCTGCACTATAGGTAAAGACGGCTCTGAGCACTGCAAGTGTCACTGTCTATGAAACTCTGTCGACGAAGCGAACGCGTTGTACGCTCAGTTTTGTATGTAACCTGCAATGAAGCGCACACGTAGCTTATACTGACGAAAGCGCGTCTATGCAGCTCCAATACACCGAAAATGCATCCACGCGCGTTCATGCAGATCACGCGCCTATATGCGGAGACATGCGCACACGCGCGTGGGTGTGGGGCGAGACGCAAGGTATGGCATAAATCCACCAAACGCAACTACGTGCATGAACGCGTAAAATACCCGCACGATGATGAAGATCTGCATTTTCGCAAGTACGCGCGTAGGTGCGGGACACGCAACATGCAGCGTGATGCGTGGCAGTGTGATAACGCTCGAATAGAGAGCACAAAAAGTTCAAACACCTAAATGAATAATTGTCGATTTTTGCGAGCTGTCAAAACTCGTTTCCATGTAATTTGTGTGGTAATAGAAAACTGCCGTCACTTTTTCGCAAAGTCAATTGACCGTCTGTTTTTGAATTCAAAGCAAAAAAAAAACTTATTGATAGTTATTTCGTTGTTTTTCATTTGCTACAATAAAATTATTCCATCACATCGATTGATGTTCTCCACTGTTCTCTAGAATTACTGGAAGTATCGATTAATCGGAACCGTAAACAGTTAATAATGATGTTAATAGTTTATTGACAAAACATTAGATTTATTGTTTCATAAACAATATCAATGGTTTCCCTTTTCCTAATGCGTCGTTTACAAGTCGTATGATACTGGGTTCTAAACAATAGTTGACACATGCGTTCGCTCGCATGCCCGTCCTTGTGAGCCCGACAATGGCCTTATGGCCGTCATCAGATCATTTATTCTAAGGGCTAGTCTCTACTGGCGTTGTTAGCAAAGAATTAAGTTATCTATTGGAAACCACGTTTCGCTCGCCCATTTTCATACTTAAAATGGCATGCCATAGATAGTGTTTTGTTTGTGGATGGTTCCAGTTCAAGGTCGTTCTTTGGGCATTTAAAACTACATTCTTTATTAAAGCCGTCATAAAGTTTTTTTTAATGTATGTACATTTAAGATCTAAATACATTGGTATATATACAATAAATACCCTCTACCGAGCTATGTGTGTGCGCCGGCCCTAACACTTTTTCATCTTCTGAGAACTGTTAGATTTTCACAACGTTATCAATAACGCTGTAGAGGTCGTTTTCGATATCATATCGGATCATTGCTAGTGATACATAAACATAAATATTACTTATAGTTATTTTCCATTAAGAGTTTTATTTTTAGTTTGTCATGCAACAATAGTAACACTTGCGTCAATGAGCTTTATGTGACGCGGTGCGGCTGCGAGCGGAGAGCGGGTAGCCGGGACCGAGGCTTTTCAAAATCTCGATTTTTCCTTGCACAGCTTCGATCAATATTATTGATCAAAGTTGCACAGAGTGGGAAATTTTCAAAGGGCCGTCGAATAAGATATTTTATATTACTACTAGCTTTTGCCCGCGGCTTCGCTCGCGTTAAAAAGAGACAAAAAGTAGCCTATGTTACTCTCCATCCCTTCAACTATCTCCACTTAAAAAATCACGTCAATTCGTCGCTCCGTTTTGCCGTGAAAGAAAGACAAACAGACAGACAGACAGACACACTTTCCCATTTATAATATTAGTATGGATGGATATTATTTAAGTTCATAACATATATTTTCTTAAAATTGCGCTCACATTTCTATTAACCACTTCACACAACTGCGCGCCTAGTACTTTTGATTGATTTAAGTACTAAGTATCTCAGTATTTTAAATTTTCTCACATTATCACTTCACATTACTGCGCTCCTAGTACTATTGTTCTCTTAAGTTTTCAATCTTTAATTGAATTTAGAATTAACTATAGGGGAAAATGATTCATCTTTTATAATTATGTTCTCGTCGATTTTTCATTATTTTTAAGATGTATTCTGCTATTCGAGGCGGGGACAAATCCAACGAACCAAAAACCATGAAAATTGGTCTAGCCGATCTCGAGTTATAAGTGTTGTAACAAACCCGACTTTGTTTTATATATATAGAAATATTAGTATGGATGGATATTATTTAAGTTCATAAACATATATTTTCTTAAAATTGCGCTCCCATTTTCTATTAACCACTTCACACAACTGCGCGCCTAGTACTTTTGATTGATTTAAGTACTAAGTATCTCAGTATTTTAATTTTTTTTACATTATCACTTCACATTACTGCGCTCCTAGTACTATATTGTTCTCTTAAGTTTTCAATCTTTAATTGAATTTAGAATTAACTATAGGGGAAAATGATTCATCTTTTATAATTATGTTCTCGTCGATTTTTCATTATTTTTAAGATGTATTCTGTTATTCGAGGCGGGGACAAATCTAACGAACCAAAAACCATGAAAATTGGTCTAGCTGATCTCGAGTTATTTATAAGTGTTGTAACAAACCCGACTTTGTTTTATATATATAGATAAGTACTGTGAAGTCTTTATGTAACTGCTATAGATAACTGGCTAGAAAAATACCTTTAAAGTTTTGTCTTAACACTCAGCATGAAATTGAAACATTCTAGAATGTTTCAATTTCTTTTTGTACTTTTGTTTTGATACGATGACGGATGTCGCGTCCGAGGCTCATGGAGTGAGCATGTTCTAAATAACAATAAATTCAGTTAAAAGTGTTCCCTGTTTATATTTCAATAGTTACACTATACAAAAGTGTTGACCGGAGGACTCTTCAAGCCCTCCCACATACTAAACACACACGTTAGGTCCCGGAGGTCTTTTCAGACCTCACATTTGGTGGAGGCGCCGTCGTCGCTGCCGCTGCTTGTAATTTGTTTTAGGCTGGCGCTGCGGTGCGTGTGTGAATAGAGCGAAGTCCCCAATAATTGCGCATATGAAGTGCATGGCGTAGTATAGCGATTAATACGCAAGAAAATATTAACAATTATATATTACGTATGTGAGTATAAGAAGAAATAGGCGAAAAGAAGACGCCAAAGAAGATTAAAATAAAGCTAAGTATATTTATGTCTTAAAAATGTTTGGTATACCGAGTTGGATGCGTGTGCCCCCATATTTCGAAGGGTCCCGTGGCATCTGTGTTGAAGATTACATAGATGAGTACATTGAGTGTGCCAAATATAATAAGTGGCGTGAAAGCGACTATGCCCTGATTTTCGGTTTATTTACCAAAGGAGCCGCTTACTATTTTTTTAGATATACGTTTCAAGATGATATGGATTTCGCGACATTATGTGACAAGATGAGAAGAGAGTTTAGATTTCGACACGTAAATTGTCGATGTCGCAAAGTATTGTTAGACGAGCGTGTCAAGGAAGCGACCGCAGTCATTTCGGAAAAGTCCGAAGAAAATGTATTAATTATAAATAATAATGCTGACTTCATTTCTAGTAACAATGAAAATGATGAGCCAAGCTGCCAACCAGGCAGTGATGTTATTGAAGTTGATGAGCCGAGCTGCCAAGCGGGCAGTAATGATGCTGACGATGTGACCAGCTGCCAGGAGAGCAGCTCTGGTGCAGAAGAAGTGATGGCTGACGTGTTCCAAAAAGAACACGAGGAAAATAATGATAACTCGGGTCAGTTCGCTTCAATTCCTATAGCTAGTGATATTTCAGAGCATCCAGAAGTGTTGGTGTCTTATGATGATCATAACGAGGCATTTTCCGATAATCATATTGGTAATGTAGTATGCAAAAAACTTAGCAGATTTACTTATGCCATAAGAGAATTAAGGAGAACAGCCAATGAAACAGCAACTCTTATGGCATATCATGGATATGTAGGATCTGTCCTGAAATACGGATTACTGTTATGGGGTAACTCAACTCACGTCAGTAGAGCATTTATATTGCAGAAAAGGTGCATCAGAGCGATATGTGGGGCCGGCCCTTTTGAATCATGCAGACCGCTTTTCAAAAAACTAGGGGTTTTGACTCTCGTGTCTATGTACATATTAGAGATAGGAATGTTTGTGAGGAACCATACACACTTATTTGCTAAAGTCAGAGAGAATTGCAAGTATAAATCAAGAGATCCTACTAAGCTGAATATTGTATCGTGTAAAAGTATTTTTCATAAAAAGAATAGCCAAATGATGTGTATAAAAGTGTACAATCACATCCCACGTGCTTATAGAGAACTTCCTATGAATAAATTCAAAAACAAATTAAAACAATGGTTGACTGAAAGCTGCTTCTACACACTTTATGAATTTTTCAATCACAAGCAAAATTAATTAATAGGTAAGAATTGATCGTTGATTATAGGTATGTTATATTGTAATGTCTGTCTTTAAAGAAAGTAAATAATTTTTTTTTGATGTCCTCAATTATTATTTAATTGACATAATTATGTATTTTATTTTGACATTTCAGTATAATATCATTAATTTAATTTAACTTTGACATTTTCTTGATAAATTTAATTTCTTAATGTTACCATTTTTATTTTAATTATGTGACATTTGTATAATTTGTAATTGGCTTTAATTTAATTATATTATGATGTAACGTGCTTACGTAATATGCATGCATAATAAAATGAATAAACTTGTAATTTTCGCATGCCTACTACAGGTGAGATGTCATTGTACCACCGATAAATATAACAACTTTGTAAAACCATCTCTAGCGAATAAATGATATTCTATTCTATTCTATTCTATTCTATTCTATTCTATTCTATTCTATTCTATGACAATACGATTGGAAAAATTTGTGTGACGGATGTCATTGATGCCAGTTCGACTTTCGAATCCAAAGAGGATACGAATGTCACATTGATGTCTACGAATGACAAAGAAGATGATATAACTTCATCAGTAGCAAAACGCGTCGATAGTTTATATGCTGTTGATAACAACTCTGGTCTCGCAAAAACTGATGATATCTCTTCAAAATGTGCTATGATGAAAGTTTTTGCTCGTTATAAGAAAAATAGCATATATAAACATAAAATAAAATATTTTGGCCTCAAACGTTTACGACACGTTCGCAAATCCATGCGAAATATGAACAAAGGTTTCATTTGTAATAAATATATATATACATATTGTCATTTTAAGAAAAAATATCTATTATCAAAATATTTGTCTAAAAAGTTTATATCTAGTAGGCCAAAATTTAAAGAAAAGTTTAATGTAAATGATTGGAAACTTTTCATTTTGAAAATTTTGTAATCTGTATTGTCATTGTTATTTCTTTTTTAATAATTTTTGATTAGTTTGCCAAATATTGGTGTTAGTTTGTCAATGTCATTGTAACTTGTTATTATAGGTATGGCTATTAATATTTTTAATTAGAAAATATGTGATAGTGTAATAATTGTTATTTAGTTATTAGTGTAATTATCATCTCACGACATTATTTTAGTGCGAACAGCAAAACATAATGTATTAATAACTTGAATTTTGTTTCATGTCCACTACGTGTTGGAGGAAGGGAAACACATCGAAAAAAGAAAAACGTTGTTATTATAAGGGCTTAAGTGTTTTTGATAAATAATGGGAACACTCCAAAGATAGCTTTTCCTTCTAAAGTTTTTCTTGTTGACAACTGTGCTTCCACCTTCAAAGGGGGGAGAACTTGGTCACTAATGAAGCCAACTTTGCTTACGGGGCATAGCCTTCGCAAAGTGTGTCAGGTTGACACAACTGGTGAAGTTAGTGATTAGGGAACCACAGAGTTGTCAAGATGTTCAGTTACAGACTGACCATATTTTAAAAATTATTAAAACGGAGTGGGTCCATGATGTAGCTATAGAAAATTTCTCTGGCTTTCCCTTCTTCTGACTTCTTGAAGTTTGACGAAGATAAAGACACAGAATTTTTATTTATGTTTGTATTTTGTACGCATTATGTATTTCGATTCGCTTAGGTCGATAGGTAACCCCGTCTGGGACGATATGGATTTGCCATGTCTTTGACGTTAGCTGGGCTGTGGGGCTTACTTTTTGGTCGGTTTTGTAGCCCTAAAATTTAGACATGCCAACGTAGGGCTAGTATTAAGTGCATGATGGCACATTTAGTTTGTCAATTGATATCATATTGGAAAATATCATTGTCGTTTGGCATGCTCTAAGTTATCCTTCCAAGGACAGTTCATTTTTTTTTCCGACCATAGGTAGGGACAAATAGCTAGGATGTTTGTCTGAGTGTTAAGATGTTATGAATAAAGGTCTCGATGCTGCGCCCTTCATTCATTTGGGTGGGCGTAGCTCATGTGAAGTCTTTATGTAACTGCTATAGATAACTGGCTAGAAAAATACCTTTAAAGTTTTGTCTTAACACTCAGCATGAAATTGAAACATTCTAGAATGTTTCAATTTCACAAGCGGTCGATATTAAAATATATAAAAATATGATTTAAAGAATAATACAGTAATATTAACCATAAATGGGTTTAATTTAATAAATATAGTTATCCCGGTACAGTAGAGGTCCCTCTGGCCTCTACAGTACTTACTATTCAATTATACGAAAATTTCGATGGTTAAATTCGCATTTTGATTTCAAAAGTTAAAATTTCATGGTTTTTCTCTAATTTAATTTACTATATATTTGTTTGAATGATTTAATACTAATGAATGTGACGTCATAAAGTACAGAATATTGTTATTTTATCATTTTTAGCCAGTTCGATTCCCCGGTGTGACACATTTTAGAAAATATATATTTAAATGCAGTTTTATTTCTTTTTACAAATAAAGAAGTGTTTCCTTTAAGCAAAACAATCTATCTTAAAGATTTAAAATAGTTTTTACCCTGTATATCTTCGTCCCTCTCTTGCACTGGAGAAATTACGGCTTTATAAATTAATACTACGGACCCAGCTACCCCGCTGAGAGTCATGACAGTAGTCCAACCACTTCACAGTACGTGAATTTCTGCCAAGGTTCGAACACACTACCACCTACTACGTTATTTTTCACAAAGTTCACAAACCGCTCGCAAAAAAACATGACGGCTTGCGCCCGCACGTGGGGCCAACTCGCGTGACAATGAAAGAGCGATCTGTTTGTGATGATCTGTATTCTGTAGTACCTATATTATTTCATTTAATAAAAAAACTACAAAAACAAAAGCCCGGCTGGGGTTTCCACTAACATTAATAAACTACAATTCTCATACAGAGGGTAAACATTCCAGAAAAAATCGAATAGGATGGAATAAATAATAAACAAATAAGGAATTCCTGTTTAACTGATAAACTTTAACAAACCATTACTACCGTGGCTATTTAAAACTAACAGGCCGCTATATTATAGTACCCATAATATCAACACATCCCGCGAAGTGTGGGGCCACGACCTTACCAACGTAATTAAAACAATCGAATATTATAAAAAAATGTAAATCATTACCGCTATAAAATAAATCATATCTCCTATCGGGTAACTGACCTCTGAATAAGAACAAACGTTTTAAAAGTAACGTCAACACTGAGAGATAACCTCGAGACAAGATTGCGATTCAATTATCTTAATGAAACCATCTTTTTTACTTTATGGTTATCGGCTCGTAGTAAGTGCTATTCATTATTCCGATATCAATGAGCACGAGGTTAGGTTTTTAAAGTTTTATTACGCGCCATTTTTACATTGTAGGTAACAATTATTTTATCTAAAAGATAGGATTCGGTAATACATAGTCATGCCTAGGTGTGTATGTACAGTCAGCAAAGCAGACAAGTAAACAGGACTGTCATTGAGTTGTCTTGAACACCGATGAAAGATTAAAATTAATGAAAGAAGTAATTATTATACAGGTGCATGATTATTACAAAACGAGCAGAAAGATTAAGACAGATTTTCCGCGAGCCAACCTAAATGGTCTGGAAGATTCAGCAACCGTTCTCCGAAGACCGATTCGCCATTGGACTGTTCGTCGACAGGATGATTCATTTATTTCCGTTTCCCCAGCAGGCTCTTTCACCTTTGGACATTTCGCCGACAGAACCTTTCATATGCGTCACTTACGACGACAGCCCTTTTCAGCTACTAAATGTTTCACCGACACGACGATAAACGTACAACTCTTTATGTATTTAAAATGTTTAAAAATAAATGAATGAAATTCTTAATATTTACAAGTATTAATAATAATAAAAATCGTAGAGCACTTAATAACTGAATACTCCCATGAAACTGTCAATACGTTATTAACATAATTTCTTTAATTTGCTGACTGTACGTAGTATGTACCTGTAAATAGATTAGCGGATCTGATCGTTATTGTGAATACGACAAGAGATGATCTTGAGATACAGCATTTATCGCAACGATCAGGTCAAAGTCAAACCAATATATCTTTTGGAGTTCCTAAGGAGACTAGTTTCCACAGCAATTTTATCAATATAAAAATAGAGATAATGTTACAACGTATTGAATGTTGATTTGTTGCAACAATGGCAGATGACACTCTACCTCTCTCGTCTGTGAATTGGGTGGTACCAAATAATATTGTAAATATGGGTGGTTCTATCATTGGAGCGGGATCATAAACATACAGTGGTTATATTTTGTAAGCAAATTGATGCATTGCACTTTAAAGGCATTTGAACCCTACGTTCTACAACAACGGCTACGGCGTAGCAGGTGCTACGAAATTTTTTTTAGTCTTAAAGTCTCATTTTACTCATTCAGTGTGTCGATTGTTGATACTGGGTATACGTTTAGAAATGTATGTGGAATGGAAAAAAGGGGAACAGTCAGTGATATAAGGTAATCTATATGTTTATTAAAGGTTATTAAGCAAAGCAAGCCAGACTGAAAATCAGAAGTGTTACACTGAAACACGACTTAAGAAAATTCTGTACTTAATTATAAACTTATCTATCGCTGACATAACCTGCAGATACCTTATGCAGTAGGTCTACAGTAAGTACGTAGCTACGTACTTACTGTAGACGTAAAACATACGATAATCCGTTGATAAAACATTACAATAACATTACGTGTACGTAAACCTCATTTATATTGTTTTATGAGAAAATTCCGAAACTGCCCTATCTGACGACGATGCGGTAAGTACCTACGCAATGCGTTATCTGCTGCCATATGAGAAATATATCGCAGAAGGTTCTCTGTCAAAGAGCTTTGGAGAAATGAGTGGATGTCTATGTCTATGCTTCACAGTGCAAAGGCAGGAACTTAAGTAGCTGTTAAAGGACACTCATTGGCTAACGTTACTTAGTACGTATTTGGACTTAATCATTTTCCGTCACTTTCTCGCCATTATAATTTGACAGTTGTGCGATGGTGACAGCAATATTTCAATTTAAATTAGCCGAAGCACTTGCTAAGCAAAAGGTATTTATCTTGGTCGACTGTAAAAAAATGATGATTCTTTATGTTTGCTGTTGATAAACTTGGTGCCATAAGTGCCATTGCGAAATGTGGTAGTTAACTTGCTTGCTAATATTAAAAATGACCGATATTTACGTTTCTTTATGATTTCCCAATTTATAAACTCCTGCAGGTCTACGATGGATTCATTAGTGGATAATTCGACTATTTCTTTTTTTGAATTTTGAAAGTTACCACCTTCTCTTACTTACTACTGCTATACTGTACGTGCGATGTATTTTCTGCTGGATCACTTTTCACACGATAGTCCCTTTATCTTTTCCATTCTAGCGCGCCAGATATAAGAGGCGCTGTAACAAGTTGATCTACTCTAAGCCTACGAGCGTTCGCGCTATCACTCGCTTACGTCAAGCAATTGTCACCGCTGCGCTGTAGTGTTTATAAAAAGCGCTGCATGGGTCAGTGAGACACACCCTACCACGAGGCGCGTGTTTACATGACGCTGTTATTCTTACAGATAGCGCTGATATGTCGCAGATAATATGCTGATTGTGAACTAGAAAGATCGGACTGGTTACTTACCTACCGACCGACTTAGGGTCGTATCATACGAAGCCGAGGTTTGGCGATCGTTGACAAGACCCTAACTTCGCGAACGTTTGCATTCTAAAGTTGGTCTTAAACTATGTCATGCTTAAATTTTTTGATATTGTTGAGATAAGAGGTTGAATAGACTTTTCATTAATCGTTTTTTCTTTAATTTTAGTTGCGTAGATCGGCGCCTCAAAATACGCTTTTGTTTTCTTGCAAGAATGCTTCATGCATTGTTGTGTTGCATCGCGACATACATTTAAATGGTCTCCAAAAATCTGTTCTTTTTGTAGTAAATAAAATTATATTTCGACTATATTATGTAGCTATCTAAAGAAGTGTGCTGCGCATCGCGTCTCTTTGTAAGCTGACCCTTAACAAGCAGTATGTAATATGTTTGAACACAACATAACAATGTACGCATGTATTTCCACGTGACTGGAGTAAAGTGATTCACCCATCAGATACAGTTATGTGAAGATAACTTAAGAGTTTAAAAATATTTTGATCTTTGGAAGCGTTGCGCAACACGATATGATCAGCACTCAAGTCACAAATTCATTCCCGCCGGAATTTCTATCACGCAGCTGATCTAAATGGAGATTAGGCAAGTTAGCAAGATACGAAGAAGATATTCCGCGAACGTATATTCCCGGTGGCCACCCCCTGCTTGTCCCCCGCGGGTGGACAGAGACACAAATCTATTAAAAACCTCTCAGTGTCCACTGTACTACTCCCTCTTCTTTCCTCTCATAGGACTCAGATGGGATGGCTACGTTAACGACTGGCGCGGCGAGAAGACAGGCAATTAGACGAAGGGCTTTTGTGCTTTACGAGATATGGAGGTCACACACTCAACTTTCGAACTCCGATCTGCTACTGCGTTTTTTAATTTAAAATAATTAAAATCTATCACTTTCGGACCTGGGGATTGAATTTATGATCGCTATTAATGACGCTTCGCAGTCACTCTTTTCTTTGTTAACGAACCTCGGCGCAACTGGTTGCATCTAGCAATCGCTTACGCTTAGATTTTCACCAAGTGAAAAACCGAATGCGAAACCTGATGTCCTAATAAAATATGGCCCAGACTTGAAGAGTTACTACTATTTATTTATAACAGATACTCGCTAAACATGAGTACGTAGTTTAGGCAAGTTGAGGCAACTATCTATCTATCTATCTAACTATTAAGAAGGGACGTCGCGCTGGTGAAATATGTTGTATCAATATTATTAGGGGTGCTTCAACATCCAGAGGTACTTGAAGAGCTGCGCCTGCGCGCGCCGAGCGGGTACGTAAGTGCACGTCGTCGCCCCAGCCTTTTAGATGTCCCCACGGCTAGGACTAACCTACTAAAGTTTGCCCCTATGTCTCGAGCTAAACGTCTGATTAATGTAATTGCGCGTACGGAAGACTTGTTTGGCCAAAAAACTGCCTAAGTTCTTACAAGCAGCACAGAACCTACTAGAAAAGGGTATAGACTTATTATAGTAAATAATAATTAAAGTTGTAGATATAAGTTAAGAGATTATGTTTATGTTTTTGTTTTCTTTTATAATTTATTCTTATAGCATTGAATTGGATTAATCTGTAATAATGTTATAATTGTATGTAATTAAATAAATAAATCTTTCTGTCTTAGGCCCTGCGCAGACGGCACACTTTTTGTGCGATCGAGTCTGCGGCGCACAAAAAGTCTGCATGGCGCGCAAAAAGTCGGTCGCGGATTTTTCAGACTCAACGCACACGACGCACATCTTCGATCATTTTGTCCAGTATTTATCTATGTTGCCGACTAAAGTGTGCGCCGTCTGCGTTAGCGCGCGTTGAAGCAAACGTTCAATTTTTTTCACACACTTTTTGTGCGGAGCGGCGCGCCGCGGCGCGGTGCGGTCTGCCCGAATTACACGGATTTTTTGTGCGCCGGACTTTTTGCGCGTCGTGTGTGTTACTGCATATAATTGCATAGGTTCTATTTTCACAGACTAAAAAGTGCGTCACGGATAGTCTGTCGTCTGCGCAGGGCCTTTAGAAATAGAAGACCGTTCACAGCTATTTGCATCATTAGCAGTCCTGTACCTACAAATATTAAAAAGCTTACTAAATTATACTTCCTAGGTACTTAAACCTTCGAACACAGCCGCGCGATAGCCGGCTGTCGCTTGGTCGTCGAAAGGTTTATTTTCTACTTCTAACATATAATTGATTCAAGGGTAAAGTTCCCAAAATATTCTAATTCTTAGTAGTTTTGTTAGTAAAACAAATTTTAAAATCAAAAGTTAAATTCTTGTTGCTTGTTTTCAAATACTTAGGTTGGACTCTATGGAGAATATCAAGCAAAAAAACTCCACAGATACTCTTTTTAATCAAGTTTTACATTCCTAAATCAATGAGCAACGCCCAGGATCTGTGTATTAGCGCCATTTAGCACGAGCATTTTGAAGAAAACCGAATTATCCAAGGCATGCGCCACCAATGGCAATGCTCCCAACCGCTATGTAAAACATCATGGTACTCGTATATAATATACTTAAAAAATAACTATTGGACTATTAAAAAAAAATTGATAAAGCCAATAATAAAAAGTAAATTAAAAAGACTTGTACCGATTGTCGGACAGAAGTTCGTGCTAGATGTGGAGCAGCCTCTTCTCTTGTCCTAAATATCAAGTATCTGTTCCTAAACCTAGTGAAATAGTTCCCTATTTTACTAAGTTTAGGAACAGATACTTATGCATACACGTGGCGATCTGCATCAGTTACTGAGGGGTCGACTTGACTATCTCTGTCTTATTGTTGTTACAACAATCGAACGATTTATTGTGCCGCGATAAGTTATCACCGCAATTATTATATACTATATCAATACTTTCATAGCCTTATGTTGATAACACAGCCTTTCGAACGTTGACACTAAGTTGAATTACACTTCTACATTTGAGTTGAAGGTTCTAGAAAGATCGCGGGTAATGTAATGCATGCAAACAAAGTAAGCAATTGATATGTAAGTAGTTTACTGAAAAACATTGTGATACATTTTATTTTCGTAAAACTTAGTAAAACTACTTGTTTTACTTGATGAATGTAGATAACATGTTGAGCACATTCAAAGGAGAGGGTTTTGGGTTGTGCTTCACCAGGGGCAAAGTCTCACCTATTATAGTATCTCTCCAACCAAAGGCATTAAACTTAAATATCTATTTATATGGCTCACACAGCGCTGTTGTTCACTGAACAGGTTCACTGGCTCACTAAAACTTACTGAAAGAGTAAGTTTTATTAAAGAACTCATAAAATATCCTATTTACGAGAATTGCCACCCTTTATATATTTGTGAGTTAGTTCAAGTAATTTTGTTACCAATTAAGTGCCTGCCCCGGTTCAAAAAATTGTAGATCCGGGACTGGTTGTGCTAGCAGTACATATAAGTACGAACATAGCCATACATAGCACGAACTGAAGATTTCGGTAGGAGTATTTCATGGCGTTCAAAACTAGGATGTAATGTTTAATGTTTTGAATATTTGTGTAAACCATATTGATTTAATGAGAAAAACAATTAAAATATAGTTTGAAGGATTTAATTGCTTTTAATTCGTTTACATAAGAAAAATATATAGATTAAGAAGTAGCGCGATGTTGTGTTCAAGCTTTCCTAATTATTATTTTTTTAATTGAGACATAACTTTCTATTGTAAAGTCATATATTAACAAACAAACCTGTTCAGCTTTATAAAATTCTAGTGTTGTTTACTACTTACGCGTTACATTATGTTATTTAACGTGAATTTTCAAAAAACTTTGAATGCAGTTTTGTTTCTTTTTAAAAATAATGGAATGTTTCCTTTAATTTAATTTATAATTTATTCAATCTACTAAGGGTTAGTAACACTTACAAACTATTCATTACTGCCGCACAAGCAATGCTAACCAGTGCCTAAGCACCGGCGCATCGTACTTGCCGGCCATGGTTTGTAGGATGCTGTTGGCGCTGATCCTAGTTCTACCTAGCAACGAGGCTGCCTTCTTCCTCATTATGGCATGAAAGTCATCAACCCGCGCCCAAGCGAACATGCCCGACGCACTGCAGTACATAGGTCAGCACCCGAAAACCATTATTATATTGCACGCAGGGCGTCTAGAGCCTTCCGCGTTCAGAAGTTTTTTTGACCTTATTACTACAACGAGCAAATCTGTGTCTTTAATTAAGTAAAATAATTTATCTTAAGGATTTAAGGTAGTTTTCTTCCAAGGCCTGTGAAACTTTCCACTCTGTATACCTATTACTGTAATTTTTTATAAAAAATACTGAACGGTCTTAGTTTTTGCGCGAAAGAGTTTGTTACTTTCACCCACACACATACACATACACGCATATTAGCTTTCACATTAAATAATTAGTTAGATATTAGTAAAATAGATTACCGATCAATTGTAGGTTCCGTTAAAATCCCGGATGGAATTTTTGTTCCGTGTGGAAAAAAACAAAAAAAAATTTTTGGGTAACACAAATATTTTTGTTATTTAGTCCTTCCTGATTAGAAATATATTATTCTTAACGGAATGTTTTCTAAGGCGTAATTTATGTCAAGTATATTTTTGTGGGCGTTTTCCTTATCAGTCTTTATTATGTAAACGTAAGAGAGTAGTAACTATTATTAAGGCGCGGTAAGTAGCTAACCTTTAGGTATTCGCGGGGGTGAAGCAGCGGCGGGGAAATTGAGCGCGAAGCTCCGCCTACTTTTAGAGCAGTGCTATTTGTTAAAAAGCTTTTTAAAAAAAAGAGAACCGACTTCAAAAACTAAAAGCTCAAAAATAACTATTTCGGAAGTCGGTGGCAACACAAATTGACCGGCAGAAGAGAAGCCACCGACTTCCGAAATAGTTATTTTTGAGCTTTTAGTTTTTGAAGTCGGTTCTCTTTTTTTTAAAAAGCTTTTTATTTTTTATTACTTTTTAGTTAGAGTCTCAGTGTCTGACTACGTTTTAGGGTAGCTCTCAAAATAAACTTATAATCCTATAAAATGAAAACGGCACTATGCGCGCAACGTCACGGGATATCCATTAGTGTTATATACTAAAACCTTCCCCAGAATGTAACAAACACTTTGCTGAAAACCGCATCAAAATCGGTTTAGCCAAACGCGAGATAATCGCGGACAAACATACATACATACATACATACATACATACAGGTCGAACAGAGAACCTACTTTTTTTTTGAAGTCGGTTAAAAACAATGCTTGAAGAATTAGGATGAATTCAGCTTGTCAGTTAGCTCAAGCTCAGTCAAATTATCAAGTCTCAGAATTAGACGAAATAAGGCTTCCCTCATTCTTACTTCATTAAATTCATTTGAAAGCTTTTTCAGGTTAGACAAGAGAAATCCCTGAAAGCTCTATCGTCTCTACTGTTACTTTACCCATCGTCTTTCAGTAAACCTTTGTCCTATCATCTGTATGATTTACTATACGGCCGTTTCAATATAACAACTTTATATCTTTCAACTTACTTGTATAAAGTATCCTTCTCTTATGGCACCGCTTTTAGGCACGTAATGTAGAGTATTACGAAATCGAGGTTTTTATATAAAATAAACACATTGGAATAGGATAATCTCCATCCATCCTGTACGCAAACTTCATTTATTCTTAACAAAGTTGTTTGGTATACCCAAATCTTTTATTCTCGGAAAGTGGGTATTTTTACCCGACTGCGCGACGCAAAGGAGGGTAATGTGTTTATTAGTCTATGTATGTATGTTTGATTCTATGTGGCGTTCTAGAAACCAAATGCGTAGGTCGATTTTGATAATTCTTACGTCAATCGATTCGTCTTAACCTTGCGAGTGTCATTAAAGACATGACAGTAATCAAAATTCACCACAGCGACAACCAGACGCCATATTGTCAAAAGGAAAAAAAAATGTCGATGAACTATGTCGAGTGGGGTGTCTTGCTTATTGATTTAAGATTTTATTTCAAGTATAAACGATATACAAATAATCAAAACATGAAGAACAAATATTTGGTAAAAAAACCACTTTGGTGTCACTATACACAAGCTTCAAGGAACTACTTTGGACCGAGCTGTGGTTGATTTAAGTTCACGCGTTTTTGCTAAAGGTCAAGCATATGTAGTTTTGAGCCGAGTTAGGTCTCTAGAGGGACTAATCATCAGTAGTTTAGACCACCGCAAGTTACCTAATAATCCCCACGATAAAATTACTAGATTGCGGAATTTTCCATCTTATAACGAAGTCAATGAACCGCAACTAAAAAGGATAAAATAAAATAAAAAATATTAAAAAACAAAAAACCCGACTGCGTGAAAACTAATTTTAAAAAATGCGTGAAAAATATAACTTGAATAAAAACTGAAAAGAAAGAAACAAGCCCAGTAGTTTAGAATAGAACAGAACGACTCACAGTCGGGGCCCATTCAAATTTTACCGATCAAATCTTTCCAAGGGGCCCCGACTGTGAGTCGTTCTGTTCTATTCTAATCTACTGGGCTTGTTTCTTTCTTTTCAGTTTTTATTTAAGTTATATTTTTCACGCATTTTTTAAAATTAGTTTTCACGCAATCTAGTTTTTTGTTTTTTAATATTTTTTTTTTTGTATAGAATATTATTTTCCCATTTTATGTTTTTAGTTGCCGATTTGGCAGCACTACGACAATGAACATCCTGCTTAGCAGCACCCAGGAAAACAATGAGCACACACCCACGAACACATGACGTGAGTTCACGTAGACCCAGAAACAATGTTTGATTTCACGACGAATCCCGCACTGGGATTCATTGAGTTATAATGTACTACGTACTAGAGGAGCTATTTCAAACAAAATATGGCGCGTAATTTGGTGACAGCGGAGCATGCGCAGTGCAAGCGGGTGCCATAGATAACACCAATGCGTGCAGATGCGACATATTTTTGAAGTTGACTTCTATAGGCTTCTTTAATATTATGTGCATTATGGGTATCGTTATAAAAATAGTTATAATTAAAATAAGAAATGTATAACATAAAATTATGTGGAAAATAATAATATAACAAAATAAAATGAAACGAATTTAAACTGTAAAAAATTTAATTCCCATGAAATAATATAACTACTCTTCTTGACTTTGTGGTGTATTTCTCGTTTTCCTTAAAATGAACGGAACATATTCGTGAATATTCTATTGGCAATCACGTGACTTTGCTGCGATTCTTCTGAATAAATTTAATCCAAAATAATTCTCTAGTACTAGGACACGGCCGACGAAACCTTAAAAAATATATATATATTTAATAAATAAAAAATATTAATATTACTTAATAATTTTTTTCTCATGATTATTAATAACATTTTCTTGTTCGTAATTGTTTAACGTTACCCGACGTTAGTGTCCATTCTGCGCATGCAACAAATATTTTACTCTTTGATATTAACATGAACATGGCCGCCGTCGAGGTGACTCGTCATACATAATTACAAATAATAAAATTAGGCATGTTTTAAAGATAATATTTTGAACTTACTGGTAAAAAATCACTCCTTGAATTTTATTTATATTTCTCAAGCTGTTTGAACAGTATCTCAATGCACACGAAGGCATATTTTTTGAACAAAACTTTGCACTCGAAATAGTCTAGCTGCTGCAAGCGCTCGACATAGACTAAGCGAGTTAGGGTGCATGCACCCTAACTCGTGTTACAAAAAATTTAGTTGAGGTGACTCCTCTAGTACGAAGTACATTATAACTCAATGCTGGGATTACGTATCTTGCAATAGCCGAGCGATCGCGATAATTTAGCAAAATTTGCTGCTCAAACGTCAAATTCAAAATACGTCACGTCAAATAGCAAACTAGCGATAGTGCTGCCTCTGTGGAGCAATCAGTTAACTAAAATATGCATTTTTCGTTTGGTGGTTTCGTATATATGTAGTATGGTTTTTAAGAGCAAAGTTAAGTTTTTTTTATTAAAGGTGATATTTAATTAGTTCCAGCGATTGCTCCTTTATCGTCATCGTAGCAATAAGTGCATTAAAGAACAATCAGCGAGCGATTAGCAATCGGTTCATACATATTAATACGATTTTTTTGACGTTAAGCTATTAATCGCGCGGTGACCGTGCGATCACTGCGCTAATATTGCTGATTGCTGTTTCATAGTTAATAAGCCAGCTGGTTTGGTTCGGATTCGAGAAGGCAATAAGGCTCACCCAATATTTGACGTTTACGAGAAAAATGCGAATCACCTATATTTTTGACCTTTGACCTTGATTTTTTTTACACTGATTGATCGGATCTCGTAGTCTTTATATATATATATGTCTTCTAAAATGGTGTATTTAAGACCTCCACCAATTTTCAGAACTATGCGATTTTTTGTAAGATTACAATTTTTCGTCTATTTTGACTGGACTATAAAGCAATTAACATAGTAGCAGTTGATACACTAGACAGGTCGAGGTACTTGTCTGATACATTCGGTCACTTTGTTACGTCAGCGTCTAGACCAATAAATTGTTCGTTTAAATGGAATACAAGTGTATCGAGGCACGTACCGCTTATCTCAATATATTTGACTGATTTAAATTGAAAAGTGAAAGAAAACCCAATGATTCACATATTTTGGCTGTTTGGAAATTAACTTGAGTTTACATTTACATTGCTAAATATTTTTTAGACCAAAAAACTTCGTAAATGTTCTAACTATTTTAAGTTATAAGTTAGACTGAGATGGCATTAAAAGCTGTTCGCTTCACCTCACTGAATTTGTATGAATTATAGCCTCTCCTGACAGTGCAGTGGAACAGGAGAAAACAGTTCTTGAAATAGTAGATTAGGTTTTTGAAATATACCGAGAGTTTCATAAATTAGGTATTTTATGTGTCTAAGATGAGATACACTTAGTTGCGACTGTAGATATTAACCACTATCATCATGATTTCCCTAGCCTTTTATCAACTTTGTTGGGGTCGGCTTCCAGCCTAACCGGATTCAGCTAGATACCAGTGTTTTACATGAAGCGACTGACTATTAGACCTTCACAACCCAGTAACTGGGCGACACGATACACCTTGGTTAGACTGGTCAGATTCTGGCTTTACCAGTAACGACTGTCAAAGTTCTTCGAATTACAACCGGGACCAACGGCTTTTTATTTTGTGGGTTGGAAATCATCAGATGACTTCTCCCGCCCTAGGTGGGGCGGGAGGGCGTGTCAGACTTTTACTGACTAAGATGTCATGTTCCTTCGGTTGCCCTTTATGTTCCGGGGCAACGGTAGCTATTAGAACTATTTACGTGCTTTCCTAGGCACGGGATGACCGCGATGTCCAAGATAAACTTTAGAAAGTACATAAGAATTGAAAATATTAACATCCATATAAAAATAAAAAAAACGAATTTAAAAGAAGATAGTACAAGTTAGTGTCACTGTATAGTGTCATACACAGTCGGTCGTAGCTGCTTGCAGTTTACATACAAAACTGTGAAACTGTGAAGCTGCAAGCAGACGTACACTATAACAAATACGCATCTATGCAGCTACACATCGTGGTCAGTGGCCACAGAACATAGATAATAGATATGCCCTTAGTGGGACAGTGAGGTGAGACCGCACACAACCAACCAACCAACAGCTGCCACGCTTAAGTATTGAGAACGCAGTCGACAAGTGTCATAATCGTACAAAATTTAAGTTTTCTTAAAAACGGATGGGTGTGTTCAAATAAAATTGATTTATTTTCTACTTTAATTAAAATGTATGTTACAAAACTACCCATCGGATTTTATGAAAACTTCTAGATAGTTGAAGTCTTTGGATACTTATCTATTTTGTTGACCGTACCTACATGAAAGTCGTTATCACAACAAATAACGGCAAGTCAAGACCTGTCGCTAAATTCGTTTATCAAGAATAAGGTATTCGCGATAAATCCGTTACAGTCGTTACGCTCGATGATAATAATATTTTCGTAAAACCTCCCACTGCCTGCGCTCGTGATACCCATCCGTTTGATACTGAACCTTACGTGATGACATTAAGTCACCTAATCGCGAATGTTCTTTAATTACTGAAGAAAATAACACGAACATGCTGCCTGCATGATGATAATTAACTTAATTACAAAAAAAAGACATCCTCTTGTGTAAGATAAAATACTTATTACATACAATATATCATACGATTGTGTTCTTTTGATTACCTATTGTTGTGATAAATAAATAATAATTATAATTAAAACGTAAATAAAATCACCCTAGTTTAAATGGGCAAAATGATCAACTGATTTTCTTTCTCAATTTCAGGGATCAACTCCTGGTTATAGTTTTGCATAGTGATGAAGTTACAAAGACCCTTTTCTGGTTCTCTATTCATAATGTTGAGGTTACACGTTTTAGTTAATTTTACGTCTTGCCAAAATAGTCTTAAGCAGGTCCTTAAAGGAATGATTACTGAAAATAAAATCTTCTACAAAAAAAAAATACGTAAAATCAAGTTTTCTTAATATCACCATTAGATCGGATAAGTTTGAAAGCTGGACACCGTTTATTTTGGCCGGACACGTCATCGAAAGCCTATTTCCGGCTTTATCTGGACGCCTGGCAACGCTACCTATAAAACACAGATTAATTAAAAATGAAATAAAAAAAACTGACGTGGCTTAAAATGTAGCCCAACTAAAATGCGTATGTCTGCCACATGACGAACGACAAATGAGCCCGTAGAGCCTAAAATTGGTACTCTGACATGGCGAGACTTTCGATATTTTTTTTAGATATATTCAAACGTTTGGTTTTATAAGGCAGTAACTACACCCACATTTACAGATGAAAACTATATGCGCTGGTGTTATATCAGGTATTCGGGACATTTCATCTTTGTCATGTGCGAGACCTTTGGTATAATGCGGTCGGGTGACTGTACTGTGGAAGCTAACCATCCTATGACGTAAAACAGAAAAGTCTCTTATAATATCTAACTTATGAACCTTTACCTGACACTCTAACATCACCGAATGCTGTAAGTAGGGCGACGAGCAAGCGTGATGAATGATGGATAGCAGGCGATTCGCACGAATTGACGTGACATCTCATACGTGTCCTGATATCGGTCGAGAACATCTTTATATTACTTGATTGTAGGTATTAAGCGCTTATGATCGATCGACACACCTGCCGCTGGTATCGGCGCCAGAAGATGGTGTCATGACCAGCTGCGGTATCAGTGTTATCTACATAAATAGGTATAAAGGTAAATCATCTAATCAGGTGTCATGTCTGTGGGCCTCTGAAGGTTGTACCTATGCTGGTTCACATTTGAAGCATATATATTTTTCAGGGAATGAAAGCCATGCATATGAATACTGTACAGCATTTATTATAGGACCAAATCTAAAATAAAGCAAAAGCATTACAAAAGAAACGGACACGGAAAGAATGATGATTCAGTTTGCATAGTAGCGGTAAAACTCAATCAATACCATGCAATTATCAGTTAGAATCCTTGATTGTGTTGTTCTTAAGGTCATAGCTCATTACAGCCACCCGGCAGCCACTCCGCACCGACTCGCCTTATAACCGAGGCGATCCGGTGACGGTACGGAGTTAATGATATAGTGAGCGCATGCCCATACAAGTCCATATAAAGAATACTAGCCGCAGGAGGCGAGTCGGTGCGGAGTGGCTGCCGGGTGGCTGTAATGAGCTATGATCTTTAATCTGGCTGCGAATCCACCGTAAAAGCCGCCAGGCAGTGGTGCCGATTCCCTTGTTCACAAACTTGACTAAATTTCAGTTCAGTGCATCTTTCTCTTTCCATTTCACGAAGAAAAAGACAGAAGATAAAATATTAGTGAAGTCCTCTCAAATTTAGACACTCCATAGATAATTTAAACGCGATTAAAAACATGGCGTTGGCGACTAAAAATATTTCGATTTACTTCGCGCGCTGTCTAATTTGACAGGATTAATGTATCTTCTGTCCTTTTCTTTAAGAAATGGAAAGAGAGAGATGCACTTAACTTAAGTTTAGTGAAGTTTGTGTACAAGAGAATTAGCGCCATTGTTATGTCGGCGGTGGTGTATAATGAGTAAAACTGATTTTACATGATGACTTGGTATTGGTACTTCTATTCTCTGAAAGATAATGAAAGCTTCAGCTTACAATGCTCACAATTCGAAAAAGAAACCACACGATCACTAGAAATACACAAAACGGGAAAACATATAAATAAATGATCGTGCGAAGGTTTCATAAATAATTGTACTTAAAAAGGGTATAAAATATGATAATAAATAATAATAATTCTTTATTTCTTCACATATGCACATAACACAGCATTTTAAAATACATAAAATGAAACACAGTTTAATGTAAAACTCTGACCTCTGAAGTAGGAGAGCCCTGTATCTCAGAAGTCAGTGCCCTCGCTGACTCGATGATGCTGCTCCAGAAGTTTTAGATAAAAAATACCCATCTGCATACCTAAAATATAATTTTGTGAGAGACGGTTAAAGCGCTACCCGAGTGTGGGATAAAAAGTGGGCAAGTCCCAATATGTTTTATTGGGTTAGGGATCATTCGACCCGCTATGAAACTGGGCCTACAACCAATAACCCTTTTAAAATGCGTTTGTAAGCATTCGGTCCACTGTGAAACTTGTTTCAGAACCAATAACCCTTTTTAAAATTTTGAAGTGTTTGACTAGGTCCCAAATCTGTCTTGCTTTCTGTCAAGCAAAGAGCGACTTAAACAGTTTATACATCCGTACTAATATTATAAATGTGAAAGTATCTCTGTCTGTCTGTCTGTCTTGCTTTCTAATGTATACTGAACTGATTTAACGGTTGTGTTGAACTATGCTCGTATTCTCCATTAGAAGAGGTCTTTGCCAAGCATTGACGTAATAATAAGTAGGGATTGGTGCCGATTCTCTTGTGCACAAACTATCGTAAATTTAAGTTAAGTGCATCTTTCTCTTTCCTTTTAATTAAGAAAAGGACAGAAGATCAAATATTAGTTAAGTCCTGTCAAATTTAGACACTCCATAGATAATTTAAACGCAATTTAAAAACATGGCGTCTATATATACGTCAATTTTCATCAGGCGCTGTCTAATTTGACAGGATTAAACTAAAATGTATCTTCTGTCCTTTTCTTTAAGAAATGGAAAGAGAAAGATGGACTTAACTTAAATTTACGATAGTTTGTGCACAAGAGAATCGGCACCATTATGTAAGATATTTGAAATTAGTTAGTAGGTAAGTGCCACCGAAGAATGACACATTGAGAGATATTTACAAAACTACGGATTAGGCAAAGTCCACATGATAAGGATCGTACCACAGCTGATCTGTCTTAACGTGGTTTACTCACTACACCTGGCTCATAACACCTGGTTCATAATTCTAGTTGATTTCTGCGCCAATTATAGAGATTACCTAACATATAACAAGAATACAAATTAACAAATCGATTATTGGAACATGAAATCGATCACAAATGGTGCATCCAGAGCGAATGATTACAGCACTATGCTGTCGCGCATCGATTCCCACATTAAACAATTGTTGATTTTCTCTCTGGCTATCCCTAAACACGCCCATTATACAAACAAGAAGAAACCAAGTTTGAGGACTATAACATAAAAATAACTATTTGAATCATGAGGTACCTAACCTGTTAGCACGCGAATTTTGAACTATCGACCTCAGATTACTCACCATACCATTATTTATTTATTTATTAATTACATCAGAACACGCCCCCGCGGAGATCATGCGACGTCCGGTATTCTGATAACAGATTAAATAATAAAGTCACCGGCCACGTGTTTATTTTGGTTTGTCGGTGACCTACGTTTCAAAGACTCTTAATGCTGATGAAACTGTACCAAAATAGAATCTGCTTAGCTAACTTGTTACGTTATGTCGTAAGCTTATCTTAATGAGTTTGTGTGAATAATTCCAGAATGTTTTATGTTAATTTTTGACATTGTACTGTGTGAACGATAGGTGTTAGAGGCGTGGTCGCGTGACGCGTGCTCAACGCGCGATGTTTTATGAACGTAATCGAATGATAGATAGAGAAATGCTTGAGATGTATAAGCTTTAGATACACGTAAGACACCAAAGATAGATAATTTAAAAGACATACTTTTAAATATATCGCTCCTATCACCTTTCACCAGTCTATATGTATGTAAGGGCCCTCGTTACCTTGTGGCATAGGTGGGAGAAGAAACACCTGTCTGCCACCCCCAGGGCGGAGGACATGCACGAGGAAGTTCCACACCGAATAAAAAAAAATAGCTGATGTCACCTACCTTAACGTCAATTCTTCTGGCTCAATCGTTTTGTTTAACGTACACTTGCGGAATTAACTAGTTGTTTGCGAATATAGAGCATTTTGTAAAATTGGATTCTCCCGATCTGGATTCTTGAGAACTCATCAGTAAACGAGTGATCGATTTATTGCATCTGTACGATAAGCTGCTATGTAGATGCTCATAATTAATCATATAGTATGCATAAAAATCTATGGACTTAATATAGTTTTATTCTACATAATTCTTAACTACCTGGATAGCCCAGCTTTGCTCGATATTTTTTTCCTACATTTTATCGCTCCCAAAAAACTCCCTGCATATAGGTACTATTAGAACAATTATAAATATAGGTAATCTTACATAAAAATAACACATTAAATTATTATGTAATCTGGAAGAATCACGTAATTAAAAAAGACAGTTTCCTCAATGAATAATAAAGATGAGACAGCAGGTCAATGTAAAAATAGAAGTACACTCATTAGATTTAGCGATAAAGATGAGCTTATATCTGTAATACATCAAGTTTTATTACAAAACAAATGACTAAGTAACGCTAATGAGCCTTTTACCTGTTTTTATCAGAGTATATTATACAACTATACTTAATTCATAACATGATGAGTAATTGTTGTGTTTTTAATTTATTTTCTATGCCTTAGCTGACTTTGAGAGATAAACTTCGAAATTAAGTACATATAAAGAGGTTAATTTTTTTAAAATATATATTTTCTTAAAGCCTCGGCGTTATGCCCAAATGTAAAATCAAAGTTGCTCCCTAAAGGTACATGACAATAAACCATATCAAGGTAAGTATTCTGAAAGAATTACTTGATTGAAGTTACTCGTAGCCACTGCAGATTTCAGAAGACGAAAGTCGTAGCCAGGAAGGTGCAGCAAGTGTCTCACAGTTTTAAGGCTTATTGGCACTTTTGGAGCTCAGGTATATTTGTAGACAACAAAGAAAGTAGTCATTACATACCTATTAATATTATTTTATACTTATGTTCATTTAATATTTTTTTTACACCGTACCTACTTGAATTGTTTTGTTCCAAGCTATTTTCTTTTCACCCATATTGTCAACTCATATGTATATAAAATATTCTGTCTTATTAAAGTTAATTTAGAGCCTATTTTCTTTTAAATTAAATAAAGTACTATAGTCTGTTTCCCCTTATGTTGAGTTAGATTGCAGTAAGTTCACAATATCCGGCACTTAACAATTTGATAAAAAAACTCTACCTATAGAGCTTCTTAATGAAATTTTCATAGTAAGTGTTGATAACCTTTAGGTATGAGAGTCAACCATCTGAGTACCACTGGGAGCCACAATTATTTTAATTGTGACACGTGCCCCCGTGTGGTGCCGACATTTCGGTGCTCACTCAACATGGCTCGACATTGCATCATACACGTTGAAAACTTTTATCAAATTTCGTCATAAGCACCGGTTTTTTTGAACCGATGGTAACTGCGTAGTAAAATGTTGGCGAATTGTTAACAATTTTATATTTCCTTTTAGATTAACGGATGGCTGCTGAATCACCGTCGTTATTCAACAAATACTTCGATAATACTGATAAAGTGATAACATCATAATCTGGGGATAATTATTATTTAAATATAGACTAATATCATTGTGATCGTTATTGTTGATTGTTAAGATAAGAAGTTCGTTACTCCACTTCTAAAGGTTAGGGTCTTTTTTACCTGCTTAACAAAGCATAATAAAATATGGTCATACGATAGTATTCGAACTTTGAGGATGTGTACTTAAGAGATACCATACCTGTCCTGACCACACCTTAATGAAACGATCCGATGGCATAATGTTATGTAATGATCGACTCAAATGAAAAAAAAGCCCTGCCATGTATCTATATATATCTTCTCAACTCTTGGTTGACTGCATAAGGCATTAAATCCACCCATTTAAATTTGTGTATGAAGTTTAAATAAATACATAAATGAAGAAAAGACTTTCCCGTTCAGTTATGTTTTCCGGTTTTCCTAATTGACATTGACAAAATCTGGAAAAAATATGAGTTAGAATTTAATTTTGAGATAAACAACTGGACTGCTGAGCGTGAGGTCTGTGAACCGTCAGAGCCTGAGCAAGGTATCACGGACTACGCATATTTAGGGATGATTCTCATTAGAGCGGGTCGTGCCCGGGCCGGGGCGTGGACGAGCCGGGACCCGTCCGTGCTACGCAATTTATATTACACCGAATATAGGGGGCGGGGCGGGACCGTGCAACAAACGTCCCATAATGAGTTGTTAAGGTGGCGAGATAATCATAATGCATGACCAGAGGCAGATCCAAGGAGGCGCGGGAACAAAATATGCTGTAAGACTTCGGGGAGGCCTTTGCCCAGCAGTGGGACAGTTAGGGTTGCCAGATAGAAACTGTAATGTTCGAGAAAATTCTAAAAAAGGGTAACTTTATTTTATTAGTTGTAATTATTGCAATTCTCAACTTCTCCGTACTTCTAGCTCTCCGATGTAAAAATACATTATATTCATTGCTTTAATATCAGACGAGATCAAAGCAAATGTAAGGCCAATTTATTGATAAAAAGTCTCTACGTACTCGCCAGCTATAAAAAAATCATCTTCTGCCTAGTTTATTGGATGCAGCTAATTACTAGTGTTTTATGTAAAGCTACTTTTTCCTTATCCACTGGTTCCATTAAAATGTTCCGTGATTTCTAGTAATAATTTCTTGTAATGCGATCTCATATAATAACATCGCACTGCTTGTCATTGTCTGGGAGTTTATTCTGTGAGATCAAGTGTCGATTTGTATTGCGATTCCAAAGATTTTTTTTGTGGAATTTGTGTTCTTTAAGAAGGAAGTGAATACGTGTTTTAAACGAAGGCGTAAAATGCTTATAGTGTAGCAAGTACCTGTAAATCATGGTGACCGCCTTAACCATTAAGCTGTATGCTTATTCATCACCACAATTGATAATAGTATGAAAGTAAGCACTAAACTTGCATAGTGACTGGATAATGCGACTAGTGGTAAAAAATCACAGAAATTATGCCGTATTTTGGTAGTACCACTACCACTGAAACTCCACTCTAAGTTTACTACAAAGTTTTCAGCAATGCCATTTTGTCAAAATCTCTCAGCATTTTGACAATTTGGAACACATACGATTTTTTATTATCTTACAAGGTTCGAAAGTCTAGTATAATAAACTAAAGTTGGTATAATATAGGTACCTGTAGAAGGTATATTTGATAAAGTCAGTTTAAGGCGGCTTAAAGATGGAGACCATTGATAGGGCCTGACTCCAGGCAGGTGTGCAGATGACCGTATGACAGATGATTATGATATGATATTCTAGCTGCCGTCTGCGGCTTTGCTTGCGCGGAATTAGTCCTTTTAATTGTTAAATACCGTTTTAATCTATACGCGAAGTTATAATATTGCTGTAGTCGGACAATCGTTTTTGTTGTCAATTATTACAGGATCATGTTTTAACTATAAGAATGAAATAAAGCTCAAATGATTTTTTGTTTGTTTTTGACGCGCTAATCTCATTAGCCCGTAATAAAAGAAAAACCACGGGGAAAAACTAGTTTTCTTTTATCAAGCGGAATTTAGATAATACCTGCTCAGCATCTGAATAATAGTCAGCGTATCTTAGTCTTTTGCATTAAAATGATGGATTGATCACATTATCTTAATTTTACAAAGTTGTGTAAGTAAGTATTTCATTTTATCACTTAAATTTTATATCTAAGGTGAAAGCAATAAGTATAATTCGGTAGGTATCTACTTAATACAAGATAAAAAGTAGATAGTTACATAATTTGAATTCCACACTATATTTTTATAATATTAAGTAGGAGATTAGTAGGTATATCCTACTTAATATTATAAAAATATATTTTAAATCTGCCCTCACGCATAAACTACTGAACGGATTATGATGAAACTTATGATCGACGTGAGCATTTACCAAAAACATAACATGACTCGGAACTCGGATGAAACCGCTGGGGACAGCTAAGATTGAATTTAGGTCTTTATAAAAAAATTGTAATATACCACCTAGGGGTCCGTGGTCCATTTATTGTCTTTTGTTTTATATATTTACACTAAAATCTTCTAATTATTGCTATATGTCTCACAAAAAGTAAAAAATCTTTTCTTTTATGATTTCTGTCATAACGAAAATCGTTCGAAACCGGGCAAGAACCAATGGACCTTTTGTTTTTTTTACGTTTATGTAAGGTATCCCTGACATCCCATGTCTTAGAAAGAACGTTATGCAGTTGTTCTGAATTATCTTTCAGATCGGAACCAGAAAGTCGAAAAATCAGTCAATCAAACTGGTTTGTAGTGGTTCATAGGCAGTCGCTACATGTAAAACTGTATGTCTGGTATTTGGGTAGATCCGGTTAGACTGAAGGCCTAGAGAATAGGGGTATAACGATATTTATGGGTTTTTCTACATTTAAGAAAATGCCAGTCACATATTTAACTATGTATGTGATTGGCATTTTCTTTCTTTTAAGTGTAGGTATAGTAAAAGACGGAGGAGTGTAAAAGTGAGAAGATTGACACTAAACTTTATAAAGAGAAGGAATGCAGAATGCAAAAATATCCTAATCGAATCGAAATTCAGACTACTACGCGATCTTTATAAGCAAATTAATGTGTTAATTAAGTATCGTAAATCAACCTATTTTTAACATTTTATCTTAACAGCGGCGGAAAATGCCCAATTATATGTGCGCATCGGTCACCAGTCGCAGAATAAGGTTATTTCGTTCGGTTCAAGTGTGAGGGAAATTATCGGAGACGATCTACATAGCCTGAATATAAGTAACGTGTAACCTCGCACGTTTTGTATGAATCACGATTACTGATAAGTGGCCAAAGACCTGGGTTCAGAAATAATCGGCCAAGTGGATTCCGTAACATTTGTCTCACAGGGCTGCGTCTTTAAAGCCGCAGTATACTTACAGACAGACGGACGAAAATACAGATAAGGGAGTCTTAGCAAAAGGTTTGGCAGACTGAATCTTAAAAAGGAAAATATTTCTCTCGAGCTAAGCATCCATTTAAAATCTTGTCTTTAAACTTATGTTGCCATCCGGAAAACGGCTCGTGTACAAAGACCCTGATAATCTCCAGTTTATTTTGATCGGCCGCACCGTTGTTAACCTAGATAGATAAACAGATACAGGGGTCTAAATGTTCACGTTATTTACAGTAAAATGAACCAAGGTTTTTAAATCTCATTGACCTAATTAGCCTGTCGAGGTATGTACGAAAGGTCGCATACTCGAGCCGACCAGACGCTAGTCTCGCCGTGCTTCCATGAACTTTCCTTGTTTACACAATAATATGTTGTCCTATTAATAGTTGATTGTGTTTTAGATGAGACATAATGGTTTTATACCGTCACCTAAGACCAAGATAGCTAATGTTACTTAGCACATAATTACTTGAGATAATATGTTTCGTCTCTATGTTTGAAACTAATGTTGTTTTATTGTTGAAATTGCGATCCTTTTCTTTTTCGGGACTATACTTTGGAACCTTCTGTCGAAATCCCAACAGTTTTTTGTTTTTCTATGAAATCCAATTGTATACGTTGAGAGTGTGAATGCAAGTATCCACAATCACTGTGTTGTTACAAGCATTTATAAAAGTAAGTAAAATGGTTTACGTCGGCTGGTATCACTCAAGATGGCCCGGCGATCTCTCGTAACGATCGCCCGGTCTGTTGAAACCCTTGGGGGAGGCCTTGGTCTACCAGAATCTTTTTGTTGATTCGATGATGATGATGATGAATCCTAAAAAGTATTTGTTTCACACCTAAGGCGAGTCTTTCATTATCTTGCCTTTCCGATTTATACAGTCCATAGTTGACTGGATAGATTTCTGTTCCGATTACTTACCTCCGCCTTGTTCTTGTCACGCGTTATAGTCGTGCGTGTGAAATACATACACGTATAAAGGGCGATCTGTTCATGAAGCCACAACATGGCGAACTCACGACCTCATTATATTTTTACGCATATCTGCCTGAAACCGGTAAGAAGTTTGCTGATAGTATCATCATTTTTAATTTAATTAATTAAATTGATTAAGGCAGGGGATCCCAAACTTTTTCAGAGATTGTAGCGCTTATATGTTTAGCGTTTACGCCCCGGTTAGTCGAATTAGGGCAAAGATAGACTAGGTAGTAAGGTAAAAATTAAAACATCCGCAACAAAAAGCTCACATCAAATTCATTGTAAGTCGTGAGCTTTATGAGATTGTCTGCAGTTACGAAGCGCGAACGATTTTAATTGTTAATATTGTGCCTTATTACTGATTTTTTTATCAAGTAGGTAAAATACATTGAACATTGAACTGAACAAATGAACATTGAACACAATATAAATTGTAAATATAAATGGTATATTCACAATTTCTGTTGCAATTTGTTTTTATAACGTAAAAACTTGTAGGTTACGTTACGTTAAATTAAGTTATCTTCCAATAAACGGAAAATTTTGTCTACAGTGTTTTTTTTCTGTTTATAAATGGCACGGGTCAAGCATGACGCGAGCCAGTTGGATTGTTGGAACATTTTTTTTTAATCGGATGTAAGTGAGCGGCCGAAGATAACGTATCATGGAGTAATAAGAAAATGGCGACGGCCTACTTTGGCGGGAAGAAGAATGAATGAATGTCATGATAATGAGCGTCATCTCGTGATTGCTTTGTTTTACTTGGTTTAACTGAAATATTTTTTTATAGGGTGTGTAGGAACTTTATAGGATCAATTTGTTGTCCATCTGTCCCAGACCAGACCCTTTTATCAGGTGAAAAAGGTATCATTCTGAAATTAATATCAATTCTTAGATTTGTAATCACATTTCAAGTAGTGAAAAATCAATATGTAGCATATTTTACACTCGAAAGGCAATTAAAACCTACTTCCGGCTGACTTTGAATCATGAAATTTAGCCACAAATAAAAATCTCAAACCGTTAAATGTTAATATGTAGTCAGATAACTAAAACAAACTAATTACTAACAAGATTCAAAACCTTAGATTTCTTATGAAAGAGTGAAATTAAAATCTAAAAAAGTGAAATGAAGATATGTCTGTATTTCCATTCGAAGAAGTGAACATATGAAAAAAATCACTGAACGACTTAAAAATACTATGTTACAAAGTAGTTTGCATCGCCTTTCATAAGATTAGAAGTTAGAATCTTCCTAAATAATTTATAATTTTACATTCTGAAAGCAACATTGTCTCATTTGACGGGCCTGTTAGTCTAGTGTTCAGTGACCCTGACTGCTAAGCCAGAGGTCGTGGGTTCGATTCCCACCCAGGACAAACTTTGTGTGATGAGCTTGAATGTTTGTTCTGTGTCTGGGTGTTATTTATCTATAATATGTATGTATTAAAATATATATAAGTATGTATATCAGTTGTCTCGTTACCATAACACAAGCTCTGCTTAGCTTGGGATCAGATGACCGTGTGTAAGATGTCCCAGGATATTTATTTATTTATTTACTAACGAATTGTTAAAGAGTCGGTAGGTTAGTCAGAAACGTAACGCTTTATAGTCGCTTGTTCCAACATGTCGGTGGATCTTTAAAGAATCTAGAAATGTAAAACAATAAAAACTTTTTTTATTTATGACGTAATTACAATTAATGAAGTTAAAAATATCGATTCATATTCCTTATACCTTTCGATAAAAAAATTGGATGGGTAATTCTCAATTATGTATATTTGTCCTGTTTCATCATGCTACGGATGTGGTCGGGTGTAGTCCACGGTTTATACCTTATTTAGACGAGTTAATGAACCACAATACTGGGGCCAATTTCTCCAAATTATAGTACCTAGTATAAGTTGTTAACTTAAAGGAACAAAATTGCCCTATTGACAGTTCTGTAACGATAAAGCGACAAAATTAATATTTTATTCTCTGTTTAAGATTAATTCTAGGTTTGATTGAAAGTTAAGTAAAGTTAAGTAAGTTTGATGAAGTTGCGCTCTAAGTAATTTAAGTTTACATATAAGTATTAGCAAAATAAACTATTGCCAAATGTCAAAGAAGAAAAGGGGACAATATAATATACGGTACTTTTTAGAGAAAACGAAAAAGCTAAATAAGTAACAGGAGAGAAATTATTCATATCAAATTAATGTCTTAAGGCATTTAGTTCTCTTAGACCATTTACTGACACTTATATTGTTAAAGAGTCGGTCGGTTAGTCCCAAAAGCGACGCTGGTTGCTTGTTCCAAATAATACGTAGAACTCTATGGAGAAGAACAAGGAAGAAACTCTACGAATACTCTAACTTAGAAAGGTTACTTTGATGCTGAGTCAGTTTCGAACCCACAGCTTCAAACGTGAGAAACTGGCGTCTTGATAACTAGGCCTTTTGTTATACTGAGTGTTAAGTGCAAAGAAAATTTCACAGTATAGGCACGTACAGGTAAAAACAATATAGCTTTTATATACTTCACGATTAGTACCTACGTGACGATAAGTATCAAAGATAAGCTCTCGAAAGAAATTGAGGTAGGTTGTATTTACACATGAATCACTATAACATGAACTATAAGATCACGGCTACAAATAATAAGTGGATCGATATCAGTTCGAGTTTCTCATGTTTATGTGGTAGATTTAGGTACCTATCTATATATTTTGTTATGTTATCAACTATACATGAAAAAGCGTCATTCATGATTACTATAGTTATGAATGACGCTTTCACGATAGATTGAAGAAAGACAATAATGGAAGAAATAATAAGCAAGACGTAGACAATTAAATTTTATGGCTAGTGGACTTGGTAGGTAATAAATTTCAAATGTTTTTTGAAAATAGTCAATATATGAATTTAAATTATGACGAAATGATTTTCGTCATAATTTAGGCAGGCATACCTATTTCATTTGAAACAATGTTAAGGTGGTCATCACCTATACAAAAAAGTATTGCTGTGCAGTAGTTTAAAAAATAGTCGCATAAGCTTTATATTTTTAAATGAGGTCTAGGCAAGTTCTGGCACGTGGCAGTTTACCTAGTTATGATAATTTTACTACAATGTCTATCTCGCGAGTGACATTGAGGCGCAGTCATCGAACCTCGCCGCTATCGGCTATTTCATTTCGGCGGGTTATCAGCCACGCGCGAGATAACCCGCGCCACACACTATATAACCCGTGCATCTCCACAGAATCATCAGTACACAACCAAGCGTCCCACGATAAACACCAAACAGCGACATACACTGTGCTTTTGGAAATTATTATACAAGCTTTTATCAGTACATTTTCGAGTGATAAACAAATATTAAAGTCTAATCAAGATGCGTCTGCTGCACTTCATTGTTGTTATTCTGAGCGTGCTGCTGCTGGCGTCAGTGGGGCAGGCTCGGCCGCCGCACCGGAACCACAAACAGAAAAGGGCGTCGTTCTGCATGCTGAAGCTGTGCAGCTACGTGCCGCTGGCGCACCGCGTGGAGCGCCTGCGCTAGCGCTGCAGTGCAAGTGCCGGCCGCGCCGCGCTACTGCCGCTCAGTTCCGCTGAACAGTTTTCGCTGAAGGAGAGAACCATGGACAATCAATTCGACTGTAATGGAACCGTCCATACCGTAGAAATATCTACAGCAAAAGTGTGAGGAAGACAAGTTATCCAAGTGAAGAGAAGAAGATAGCGTCACGCAACCTGGACGCCGCAGCACGGGAGCTCTATTAATTTACCAGAAAATTAATAGTTTGTAGTGTTTTATTTATCCGAGTCAATCTGTCTCGGTTTACTTGGCCTATATTAGGCTACCGCCTAACAGAAGTATTCTGTACTTAAATTGGAAATGTAGTATTCTAAACTAAGATTAGGGCTTAAAGCCAAATTAGTGTTAGTAAACAATCAGTACTTTATAGAATGTTCCTGATATCGTAGACTTATGTAACCCTAGTATTGTTTTGGTTATTGTTCAGCAAATTAAATATTTATTGTTTAGTTTAAGATAATGATTTGGTAGGAGATAAAAATAAATTGGTTTCTTATTAAACACGTCTCGTTATTGTATCATGTCGTCCCATTCCATTAAAATAATCATGAAGTTAAAATTGATAAACTTACAATGTAACTTGATGAAAAAAATCTGCCAAAATTGACGCGTATATTCTTGAATTATTATCAGTCCACGTCATTGACTTGGTTATTACATCACACCTACAATCTGGTCAAACTTTGGCACCTAATAAATACCTACTTACCTTTCTAAATATAGAACATAGGTACTTATTGCTCAAATGTTAAAGACAAGAGGTCAAAAGTCAAGAAAAGGTGTTGTTAGCAGATACTTTAATTAATTAATACACTAAACAAAGATTAAGTTCAAGGAATAGGTAAACTCGGTCATTGGTATTCATAATATGTTATCACGCATAAAGCGTGCTATTATATAAATGGGGATATACATAATATCCAATTAGTCAAGTTCATTGGGCTTCGGAGTCAGTAGTAGAGAGTCAGTAACAAAGTAAATAGGTAATCGGTTTTTGGCGCCGGTAGAACTCGCCTGAATGTAATAATACAGGCAAGAATGTGCCAATATTACATCGTTATGTTCCAAATTGAATCTTTCATTATTTCTAATTGCAAATTGTTACATTATAAATAAATAATCCTCCTGTAGTGTTGGAACTCCTTTAGGGGGACAATGCACTCAGACAGACAAGGGGAGCTTACAGGACACACATAGAATAACACAGAGTTAGATTCTTGCAAATTTTCTTTGCTTTAATCTGAATCAATAGAGCCAGCCATTCAGAAATATATATTAGAATGCTGACAGAAACACACATTGCAGGTTTATAAATGCGTACGTGGTAAATCAACAGCACATTAACTGCATGTTAATGTTAATTATGATCTACGTAAATGTGACGTTAAACTAGAGTTATCTCCTAGAACAACTGGCTAAGTAGCCATGATCGCGACATTACAATGAACGTGTGCGTCCCATTCTGTTAGCAAGGCGTCAGCAATGATTTATGTCATGTTTTGTTTATTGTATGTCAATGAAAATATTATTGATATATCTTTGGTTGATAGGTGTTCTGACTTGTTATTTCAAAATAAAACTGTAAGGTCACATTGGACGAAAATGCTTGAAAGTAAAGTTAGTTAGTTGAAGTTCTGGCTCTAGCCCTTGATCAAGGTTTTTTTATTTACTGTGACCAGACTTAGACGGCTAGTTGCGATGACCATGCCAGTGGAATAGATTCTTATATTTCTGTAAAAAATGTGGCTAAGAGCAGGACTCATCTGAGGAACAGAGATCCTAGTAAAAGTTTAGACAAAATTAAATTTCATCATCAAAGTATAATAACGAGAAAGAGCCGCTGCAGCGATTGAACTAAACATGTATGATAACAACAGAGCAAAAATGTATTGAATAATATTTAGCTTTATACTTAGATAAGACAAAAAATATATAAAAGTTTGATGGTACTTATATATACACCCTAAATATTCCTTGCTGATCCTTAAATGACATTTTAAGTGTTTTAAACTTCATCGCGATCGAAGTCACGGGATAAAGTTAGTATTCGATAACGACCAGCCTTTACAAATGAACTAGAAACTAACCTATCACTTGCCCAGTTGCAAGAACGCAGAGTGGTGTGATATCATGATGACCAGTTTAAGAAGGCCATATACCACTCGAAAATGCACCCTATCCCCTTATAATAAGATTTTCAAACTGTCTCTATTTACGGTAGAAGAAATTATTGTCATAAGGCGACCTAGCTGACCTGCGGTTCTTTTCAGTCGTAAAGATAGGCTACGTGGGTGGGACACACAGATAAATAGATAGTGGAAATGTGTTATAACAACTTATTAAACAATGTTTTTGTTCAACATTATTTATATTAAATATCTGTAAGAAAGAAAAGAGTTTATCAGTAACCTTCTAAATTAACTAGAGTAAGTTGTATGAGTCAGTCAAATAAAAAAATAAACGGATCTGTCTGAATGGTCTATGAACTGAGAGATAATTCTCTAAGCGTAAACGCTAAAACGCCGAAACTTTTTTTAATGTAGAATGGGTGGGAACTTAACTCTAGATGCAGACGAGTGATAGAAGCAATTAGGCTCTTCTATTCTAACACCAGAAGCTCTTCTTTATTCTCACCATGAGTTCTTTAATATATCTATGACATTTATTTAAGCTTACGTCTCCGTAAATAAATTATATAAAATAGGTCCTAGAAAAAAAATACATAAATTAAATTAAAATTGTACAACCCTTAAGTACTTACTTTACAAATAGGCAACTTTTCAGTTTAGTCGAATTGTCTACCAAACCATTTTTACGCTAACGAGTAAGTTTTAGATAACAGAAGTAGAGGTACAACAGATGTCGCGGCCGCATATCTGAGCGCACTTACGTCAAGATCATCAGGTCAGATCACGTTATAAGATAAGCAGCTTTGTTTAACTTTAATTCTGCAATTCTAATCTGAAAACATGTAGAAAGTTATCAATAGAACTTATTATTGACCACTGAGTCAGCCTTGGCTCCAGTGCGGCTGTACTCGCGTGTACTGGTCGAGTGCTAGTGCACTGGCAGGGTCTGAACGCGCACTAACGTACTGTTACTGAGGGTTACTATCTTATGTTAGAAATGCTCAAGCACACGTCGCCACGTAGATGCAGTAAATCAGTCGGTGCAGATTCAGTTTTCGCTTGTTGGAATCAAGGCAAAAACGGTTGAAAAGTAGGAACGATTTTAAATTTAATACCGTTTAGTGCAGAGCTAACGCAGTATTGTTGGGTATACACCATTTCAAGCGCACGCTTTGGGCTCCCCTCAAACATACGGATAAGGGTTACGGTTTCGAATTTGCGGCTATCGTGACTGTAAACTGTCACTTCGTTTTGTTTGCTTACTCAGTGAGCGATGTCCACTGCTTTAGTGCGCTGCAAGATTACAGAGATGTCCAATCGTGAAATTCAAGGAATCGAGGACTATCCCAGTTTCACATGGGTGTGCCACAAATATTTGTAGTTCTCGGCTATTTTTTAGATAATCAGTCAGTATAATACTAGGTGTATTTTTGGTCTTGCTCAACTCGCTAGGAGATGATTCTACTCATAAAAACAAACAACTTTTATTATGGAACCAACTCTAAAATCGCGAAAAAAATATCAGCTGGTTCATACATTATAGTCCGAGGGCATTGAACTTTTCTTAGAAACAGCTGATATTTTTTTCGCGATTTCAGTGTTGGTTCCATAACAAAAGTTGTTTGTTTTCATGGGTAGAATCATCTCCTAACGGGTTGAGCAAGACCAAAAATACTCCTTGTATAACTAACACCAAATCTTTCCTCATGAAAATATTGGTGAAAATCCGTGCAGTATTTCATTAGACAAAAATACTAACAGCCGAGGACTTTGTTTTAAGGAAAATTCGGAAGACAAGTAGCGTAGGCACCTCTACCATAGAAATATACTTAATATATATCTATGTCTACTACCTACGTATTGAAATATTCTCCAGCTCTAGGTAACTGTCATACGCACAGAGAGGTCATGAGCGTTCACTCCGTGTGTCATGCACCCATACTCAGTTAATACGCGTACTGCTCATCCGACCGCGTAGGCAGGGACGTACGAATACATAATACATACGTGTCTTCCCCACGTGCAATTGCAATGGTTTTGTTGTTTAAGTGTTATGGTCGATTTGAATCGATTGACTAGTTGACTACCCCTGCTATGTGACATAATCCATACTTAATATTATAAATGGGAAAGTGTGTGTGTGTGTGTGTCTGTCTGTTAACCCGTCTTTTACGGCAAAACGGAGCCACGGATTTACGTAATTTTTTAAGTGGAGATAATTGAAGGGATGGAGAGTGAAATATGCTACTTTCTGTACCTTTCTAACCTTCTTTTTACAGTAGATAGTACTTTTTAGTAACTTAATAATGTGGGCGTGCTATTTTATTTGTCATTACTTATATCTTATTAATCATGACTATTAACACTGCAGACCCACCGTACCCCTGGCCGTACCCCTGGTGGTACGGTGGGTTTTTCAAAGTTAAACCATACCACCAGGTAATAGTGTTGTAACACTAGTTAAAACTACTTCTAACAACAATAATTATATTTAATCATTTTATTCATTTTTTTTTCTGAACAAATCTTAAATACAAAAAATTAATCAACTCTATAAACGTAAAACATGCATTCTAATACATGAAAGAATAACGCAAGACACACAATCGCAACTTTAAAATAAAAAGAAAATTTTCACATAATAATATAACTCGAGACGAGGAGACAAAATTCAATTAAGAAAACCTAAAACTAACTATGGTAGGAAAAATATACGTTATGAGGGAGCAAAACTTTATACCTAATGAAATACCTGATGATATGTTAAACAGTAACAGATGGTATACATTTAAAAAAGCCCAAGAAGAATACGTTAAACTAGGTACTAACGCCAAATGTCACCTAACCTTTTTTTTTTTTTTTTTTAATTTATTTCAGTATCGTCCATTATAGATTTTTCCACAATAATTCGAATCAATTAAATTTTTATTTTTACAATTCTTTATGTTTCTATATGTCGAGTGTTAATGTCAATTGTCATGAACGTTTGAAAAAAATGTATTATGTACGGTTTAACTAAAGAGTTAGAATTGCGCACATGCAACATGCATTATTGCCGCATCAATTATGTACCTACCTAACTAATGAATGAGTCATACGAGATAACAGTTTATCATTTTCTGTCCGTCTAGTATCTTCATCAGCACAGCACTACGTTCACTTCGTACAGTGGTATCGTTTAACTTTAAAAAACCCACCGTGCCACCAGTGGTACGGCCAGGGGTACGGTGGGTCTGCAGTGACTATTAAGGGACACTTTATAAAACCTCATGAAAATAAAACTCCAGATATATCTACACGCTTTACTACAAATCCGAATGTCATACTTATTTTACGTTCATAGTGTACAAACTCACAATGAAAATCTACAGATTAAAATGTTTACAAAAACAGGCACCGAGATATTATGTAAATATAATATAGGTATTCACAAAGTTTTGAATAACAACGTCGAATTTTATAACGAAAACAATTTGTGTCAATGTTTGGTCGACTACAGTTTTGTAACTTAATAATCATTTGAAGTTACTTGGGTACGATGAGGTCAGATAAAGGTCAATATCTGTCTTTATGGTCCTTACCCAAAGGGTACGTGCGTAAAAAATACAAATAAGGGGGACAATTCTCGTACCAATAATTGATACGAGAATTGACAAAGAAGATCTTTATCTGTCACAAAAATTCAATTTTTGGTCCCTTCTTGTCTGTTACCTCTTTCCTATTATATATATTTTTTGACATTGATATATAATAAGAATCTGACTTCTGACGAAGGCGATCTAAAATGTTATATACCTCAAATACTAAATTAGTCTCATAGTGCTCAAATAACTTCAAACAGCAACGTCCTAATCATACATTCACGTTAAATATTTTTGTTGTTATAATATAATCTAACAGGATTTTACCATATTATTTATGTTTTTTCTGAATTATTTTTACTTTTGAAAATCAGAACAGCACTAAAAGATTCGGAATACAAAGTCCTCGTTTTGGTTCAATAACATATCATCCACGATATAATTCACTAAATATTTTCATGATGTCAAAACTAAAATTAAACTGAGTTAGAAAATTAATAGTTTAGGGATTTTCGATACGTTTAGGCTGTCCGCCCACGTCCGATAATGTGATCGGTGACCGATTTTTTTTAAGTATTGACAGCAAAGATGCTCTTAAAAAAACATTCCGATATCGGTCCTACGTAACGTCTAACGTAGGCGAAGGGCTTCAACGTTCAAGATAGAATGGTGGTTAGTTTAAATACACCAGTCACAGTGGCCACCCAGGTGACTCGTTCTACTGTCCACGACATGCATCGTCCCGCTTCGTAACGTCACCTGCTCTCCTGCTGCTCGCTCAGCAACAGCTGGTCGTACTTCTTCATCTGACGTGTCGCCACGTCGACGTCCACATCCGTCAGGTAATACGCCTCGAAGTTTGAGAGTGGACGCAGCATGGTATATAACCGTTCCGCGTACTTTCTATGAAGAAAACTGTTGCTGAGTCTTAGCTTCTTACTTAACCTAACAGTGTACATTCAAATGGTAGGAATACTAAATTGTAAAATAGGTATATTCATGTTAAAATTTGACTAGTTCGTTGATCTTTCAGTGGTAAAGGTCAAAACGCCTTTGAGGATTCCATCTGGTTTTTTTGTAGTATGGATTGGAGACATGATTTTAACTAAATTAAAGCTTATAGTGAGTTTCTACCTGGCGTCAGTACTCTTATCATCAAGCAGCATGGCGAGCGAGCGCAGCGCGTGTCGGCGTGCGCAGGCGGCGGTGGGTGGGCGGGCCCGCAGCAAGTCCCGCCCCCCGCTGCCCAGCGCGCAGCACACCACTAGCAGGCGGGCTGACGCGCACCGCACTAGCGGACTTTTGTGACTGGCGAGAAAGAAACAGAGGTAACAAAAACAAGATAAATTGCATGAAAAAGTAAATTGCACTTGCATTGTAATTGTATTGTAAGGTCTATACGGCCCGTATCGAAACAAAAAACAAGTCAACAATCTAACCCCAGGGAGGGTCTACGGGCTACGAGCTGGGCTACGCTGCGGACTACGCGCTACGGGCTACGTGCTACGAGCTACGGGCGAGCTACGGGTGGTAAAATTAACTTTCTTTTTGTACGCTTTGGAAACTGTATTCAAATATAACACATAATATAACATACTACCTCTTTGAAAGGGCTATATGCTAAGCGTATATTAGACATGCATCATTGTGTAGTACTAGTTATTTTAACAATAGATGTTATGACTTTGACTTGGGACTCACCAAGAGCCATGGATGCACAAGGCAGTGACGGAGTGGCTGAGGTGCACGCTGCACACTATGTCGTCCAGCGCCACGTTGGCGGCCCGTCCGACGGGGCGGCTGAAGCTGTCGGTCTTACTGTCAACTCACCAAGAGCCATGGATGCACAAGGCAGTGACGGAGTGGCTAAGGTCCACGCTGCACACTATGTCATCCAGCGCCACGTTGGCGGCTCGTCTGACGGGGCGGCTGAAGCTGCCGGTCTTGATCAGGAGAACTGTCACCGCTTCGTAGAAGTCCTGCGGTGTTATCATTGGAAGATGGTTTTAAAGAAAACATTATTATTAGGAATTAATTTCCCCATCATTGCGAACTGTAATTACTAATTACTATGTGTTACTTATTAATTTCAAAGCAAGTGAAAATCGGGTTCAAGTAAAGTCGGGTTTTTAGGGCTAAACTAAGTTAATTTTGTTAGAAGAGATATGCCATACAATTTTATGATTGTATCTACTACCCATTGATTAGCGACATCGTACATAGGTTTTAGGAGCTAGCTACGAGCATATTTTGGCCGATTTATTGAACTACGAATTAATCCCTTACCGGTTTCTTAGTATACTTGGTGTTCTTGAGTATCATAGCGAGAGTGCTACACGCGCCGCGGGCCACCTGTGTTCTTGGAGATTCTATGTGTGCGATCACCTTTATAGGAAAACAAACGATTACGCTTGGAAACATGACCATAAAATGACTATATACTTTGTTTCCAAAACATTCCTCTATGTACCTTCATAGTTATGTCCGTATAATGTAAATATTATAGTAAAAATAGCAACATTTACTTGTCTTATCAGATCTGCAATTCTATGTTCTGCAATAACGCCCCAAAACTTTTCCAAAACACGGGGGAGGTCATTTAACGTGTCCGCTACCTCGAACCTGCGGATGAATATCACTTTAAGATGTGAAATACAAATGTTTTTATTTCACTCTGACGCAAGTACTACGCGTAATACCAACATGGTATCAACCAATTCTGATGCAACTCTCCAACTGAGGCACGTCTTGTGTTTTGGAACAATGATATTATCTGAGGCCGATGTCAGGAAGTATTGATTTACTTAGGCCTCGGTCTCAAAAATATTTGATTTAACAGCTTATAAAGTTTCGTTTCTATAGTATAGTCTTAGCTTTCTAAGTAATATACGATAACAAATATACATAATTATATTTTATATAGGTACTAACCAAGAATGAGAGCGCAGCCTCTTGAGTAAATCGACGCAGAGCAGTTCGCACCCCCGCGCGGCGTCGGTCAGTCTGTCCGGCGATATCGACGACGGAGACGAACTTCTACTACACTGACTGTCCGATAAACTGCTTCAGTAAAACAATGTCAATTCCTTGCATTAGATATGTATTACAAACATCGAAGCACTCGGATTGGCTATGTATTTTTTTAGTAAGAATGTTTTGTTTTCTGGGTAGCATGCTTGTTTATCACTTGGATGCTAGGATCACCCACAAAATTAAAATGACCTTGGCATGTGACCACAGTTTTACCTTGACTTTTTTGTACCTATGTTTTGATTTCGTAAGGTTACACTTACAACTGAAAACCCACTTTCTTTCTTCATTTTTGTATCCGTAGTTGATAAAATTATGGGCTTAATAGCTCTGTATTTCAAAACTCAGTGTTGAGAACCAAATACAAAATAAACTTTATTTCCCCACGTAAATGAAGTTTATTTTTGTCACATTTGTCAAAGTGAATAAAACTATGATACTAACTGCAAATACTTAGATTGTGCCCAAGACCTTTTCGGCCTGTGGCTCAACTTCAATTCTTGGATTTTCTCCTTGATGCTGATGGGCAACTTCGGGTCAGCCAGTAAATCTATCTTGTTCACGTTGGAGGCGTGGTCTGTCCTGCTGCAGTAGTTGGTGCCGCACACCTCTGCGTGGATGGGAGGCAGCTGGACAGGCGATGCTCTCTCAGACTCTGGGTAGCAGGTTATATTGCCACTTGAATGGTGAGTTGAATTAACTTTCATCATAGCGATAAAAATAGCACTTATCGTCAACATTGAACTTACCACTTCTTCCACTAATGAGTGTACTTTCTCCAGCTGCTAGGTTCTTACCCCCTACCTCCCACCAATCCAAATTCATCTCCTTCCGTTCTTCTTGAACGCATGGTAGGTTACTTTTGCTTAACAATTTGCAACGAGGTGTAAACAAAAAATTTAGGCTTTCTGGACAAGCAGTATTACCTTGTATTGGAGGCAGTTTAAAGACTTCAGCTTCATTGCGATTGTCTGTTCTTGGAAATAATTTGACTTTTATACCCGCATTATTCGTAAACAATACATCCTTGTCATTTTCATCGCTTCGACCTGTGACGTTGTGGGCAGGTGCAGCAGCTGTTACGTCAGCTGTACTATCTTTCTTTACGATTGCCTCTTCAGTCAAAGGTGTTAAGTATCCAAAACGTCTTTTCTCATGATCAGAAGGACTGTGCATTCGGAATTCCATGCTTTCTGACAACTTAGTGTACAGTTCCGCAACGTCATCATCAACAGAACCGGGCGTGTTGCTGCCGTCACTATGTACGTCACTTTCATCTACTTTGCACCTAGGCTCCATTAGGGAATCTTCTTCCATATCTGTGCAGTCTGGAGAATGATCTAAAACGCTTGTGTTTTCATACTCGTTTTGGTCTCCGCATAATGACATGTTATCTTTAGAATTAGAAATATAATTTGCTATACATGTTCTTTTTGGGCTGGCGTCTGTGCTATTGTCACTAGTGCAATCAGATTTTTCGTTTTCTGTGTCAGATACAACGAATTTTGAAGAACCATCATCTAAGGAATTGGGAAATATTTGATGGCAAGAAACATGATGGGAGTCTAGTCGAGAATCGCCGATCTTTTCAATTGTAGTTAGGTTGTGTGAGGCTTCTGATACTTCTATTGCATATTGTACCGTTTTGTTTTCTGTTATTGATATTAAGGAGGTTTGAGTCTCTAATGTTTTGCTTTCGACAGGTTTCCGGAATGCTCCCTCGAGTTCCGCTAGTTCTATGATCGTTTTGCTGGTCTGGGTGAATATTTCTTGTGCAATTATGGAACATTTGTGTGTGGAGGTGGAAGATCTGTTGATGGAAGTTGTTGAACTTCTACTGATTTTCTTCGTAGTTTTGCATTGCGCGTTTCCGTTGATTAGAACAGGTTTAGCGAGTCTGTCAACAGTGCTGATGACGCTTACGTTTCCTTGCAAAGCGGAGGATTCACTGTCTTCGCTGTCAAACTCTAAAACGTAGGTATCCATACCCGAGGAGTTGTGTTTCTCGGAGCTACTGTCCGTGAAGTCCATTGAGTATACATTTGATATAGTTACACTTTTTTGGGATTCTGTGAGCTTTACATCACCTACAATATCTTCTACTTCATCTTCCTGGAAGATAATAATTATGTACATAATGCTAATGAATGTGTTTGATATTTTAGAGCTTTTTGTTAATAACCCAAAGAGACCTGCCTGACACTTCATTCAGAACTCCTGCAGGCAACGATTCGTCCGACAAATGTTACCGCACAGAATAGCAATAGTGTTAAATTGTTATATCAAAATGTTGTAATACCAATATTCTAGCAACAAAATCAGCTCCTATTTTTTTAATTATGATGGGATCATTTTGCTTTGTAGGAAAATTGCGACTCGATGCCTACTTGTTGACAAAACTGAGGAAACTTGGTTTTTGGCGTAAAAATAACAGTTTATTAAACTTACCATATTTGATCAATTTAGAACAAAAATTAAATATAAAGTATAACGTCCGCCACTAATGTAACCACATAAACGAGTACTCTTATGTATTTACAAATATTTCAGTGCAATTCTGACAGGCCATGACAACTTTGAACTGAGAAACTGTCACTTGTATGTTTTGTTTTATTTTAGAAAGGATTTTATAGACGTCCATAGTATCCATAGTTTGCACGTGGTGCCAATCTATGTAACGAGGTGAAATTGTTTGTTTATTATAGTGCATCTTCATCTGGCGGTTTTGATGCAACATAAACCTTATTTTGATGGCACTAGAGTATAGTTTTTATTACCCAGATAACGCGAATATTTTGTCAAATACGCTATATGCAGTAGCACTAGCAACAACATAAGATATTATCTCTGATGGTGCAACTTCACTTGGCGTCATTATCTTCCTAGCCTTTTTCCCAACTATGTTGGGGTCGGCTTAGACTGGAAGCCGACCCCAACATAGTTGGGAAAAAGGCTCGAAGGGCCCGAGTTCAGCTGGATACCAGTGCGTTTCGTGAGACGACTGTCTATCAGACCTCCACAACCTAGTCACAGGGCCACACGATACTCCTTGTTAGACTGGTCAGACTTTCTGACTTCTGAATACCCGTACCGACTGTCAAGGTTTTACGAATGACATCCGGAACCAAAGGCTTTACGTGCTTTCCGAAGCATGGGATGTCAGTGATGTCTAATATAAACTTCAGAAAGTACCTACATATGGATTAAAAAGTTACATTGGTACTTGCACCTACTAACCTGATTTGAACCTACTACAACCCTTTACATGAGAGGCATGCTATTTAGCCATGGCGACTTTACAAGGCCTATTTGGCATAACATTTGCGTGTTCAATGCAACGTAATATGAATGTCATTGTAATACAATTACTAGTTGTTTATCGCGGCTTTACCTGCAACTTTAGATACTGCTCAGCTCCCTTTGATCGTAGTGTGATAATATATAGCTAACTAGCTTTAGCCCGCGACTTTGTCCGCGTTGAATAATAATTCCCGTTCCCGGGGAATTTTTGGGTTGAAAACTACCCTATGTCCTTTCTCGGGTCCCAGACTATATCTGTACCAAATATCATTCAAATCGGTTGTGGTTTAGGCGTGAAGAAGAGACAGACAGACAGAGTAACTTTCGCATTTATAATATTAGTACGGATCATATAAATCACTTCACTACCAGAGTTGAATGCGTTATTATCATCATCTCGCTAACCTTTTCCCAATGATTTTTTGGGGTCGGCTTCTTGTATAACCAGATTTAGCTGGATACTACTGTTTCACGTGAAGCGCCCATCGGATCTCAACAACCCAGTTACTGGATGACACTATAGTGTCGCCCAGTAACTGGGTTGTCAATTAATTTGTTTGCCTGACAAATTGTCAGGCTTACTGGTTTCCGACTACCCTTAATGACTGTCAAAGTTCTACAAATGACAACGGCCAATTTATCACGGATTAACTACCTATTAATATTAGGAATTAACCTAGACCTTGCCTGGAGGAGTAGGGGAGAGAGGTGGATCCTGGATTTACCTTTTTGTGTGAGTTTAAGAGTAAACAGTGAAATAAAACAAGTAATACATTAAAATATGCCAAAGTATTTAATCCAAGTGTAGGTAAGTCTCCTTGAGTAGCATAGACAGTACGATATCACAACGATACAATACCCAGTACATAATTAGATAACTCGTTACAATGTGGTCACAATACCGACGGAGGAATTATACTATCGTTGCCGCCCGACTTGCAATCATTTTTGGATGTAGGTATAGCCGATTGGCGAAGCCAGGTTTTTTACAGACGAAAATATTATTTCAATTACATGTATTTTTGTAGCGTGGGCCCACGATGTACGGTCAGCAAATAGATAGGTATGCTGGGCCTTCATCTACAATTGAGGTTTTCTTGAATAACAATGAAAGTATTCAAATGAAATTTAACCTAATTGAAGAACTAGTCATTTTCTACTATAGTTTAAACTTTTATCAGAAAATATTCATGTGTTTTTGAGAAAACTTAATCTGTATCTGACGGCCCTGTATACTTATCTTCTTTTATACTTTTCTTGCTGACATGTACAGACGCTTCTTGAACCTGAAGCTTTAGAAATAATGCTAAAAGTCTATTGAAGAAAGACAGATTTAACAACAAGTCAAAGAAGAATTTTATGATGGAACTGGAGGTGAAGATTTATGTTGGTAATTTCCCAAACTAGGCGTAAGATGATCGGGGCGTCTCGCGACCCGCGCTACAACAAACTCCTCGATGTACAGTCGAAAAATAGATAAGTAACCAGAGCCATGTATGATACCTACAATAACTTGTAAACTACATGAATGCAATAAATGATACTGAATACTGAGCCATATGACATTTAATAGGGTTGCGGAATGTTATGTTTATAACAGTTACCGTGACCCTGGAACATAAAAGGCAATCGAAGGAACATGAGTGGGTTTTAGTCAGTAAGAGTCTGACACGCCCTCCCGTCGCACCCAGGACGGGAGCAGTCATTGGATGATTTCCCACTCACCAAAAAAAAAAAAAAAAACATTTAATATAAATTTTGTCAAAAAGTGATGGATGATTTAATTTATTTTTAAATTAAAGTAAGAAATAAAAAGGGAGTTGTTTTAATTATTTTAAAATACATTGGAACACATTCGTCGATGTTTAGGAAAACTTGAGTCATATAAATCAAGGTTATATCTGAAGGCTCTGGTTCGTTATCTATTTTGTTGATGGTACATAAGTATAGCCGTCGGTATTGTGCTAAAATACTGCTATCGTAAAAAAATCATAACTGCATTGTCAATTAGTAAGAGAGTCAAAATTAATAGGAACACTACATTTGGCTTAAGATGAGATCCATAATATTTTATTACAAAACAGTCGAGATTTCTAACATATTCGGTTTATTTTTAAATAAATTAAGCTGCAACGAAATCTTAAAAACAATGTCTATGCGAAAGAGGATATTAATATCAATAAACAGCTACGATTTTTTCACGGCAGCAACGTGCTTATTAAAATTGTACCTTATTGTCCAGTACATAAGGATGATATTAGAACATACAGATAGTACAACTAGATACTTAGAATATTTGGATTTAATACTTGAAGAACATGGAAACCGCTTGTTCACACATCAACGTTCCATAAAATATGATATAATAGTTACAAAACATGATATACTCAATACACTTACACAATCAACGTTTGCATGTGTTGGTGAGGGTTTATTTATAATTAGTAATTAGTTAATTACGTACATTAAGTTAACAAGGTATCACGTAATAGCGAGTAAGCTCAGTGTCATCAACCAATTGCGGGTCATTACTGAGATATAATTGGCCAAAATCATTGATATATTAAATAGGTACTAGCTTTTGCCCGCGACTTCGTCCGCGTGGATTAATAGTTCCCGTTCCCGGGGGATTTCCGGGATGAAAACTATCCTATATCCTTTCTCGGTTTCCAAACTATATCTGTACCTTTCATTCAAATCGGTTTAGTTGTTTAGGCGTGAAGAAGAGACAGACAGACAGACAGACAGAGTTACTTTCGCATTTATAATATTAGTACGGATGTACGGATTAAAAGCCAAAATAGATGAAAAAGTATTTTTATTCCGCATGGTTAAAATCAATTTTATAGCTGCATTTCTGTCAAATGACGTAGGATTATTAGGAATGAGAAAAGCCTCGCCAACACATGCAAACACACAAACAGGTATAATATAATGTATCTACATAGAACATTCTATAAGTCTGATATAAACACCACTCCGGCACAACATTAATACGATAAATACCCTTTATATCCAAGTACACCACATTTACTTATCATTTAACACAGCACTTAATACATTTTTCAAACAATTTACTTGAACATTTTTTCGAACAAAGTTAAAAATATAATTATATAAAATATTAAGTTCCAATATGTAGAAAAAACCATTTATTTTAAGTTAAAAGTTAAAATTAAGAGCGAACTTTCTTGTACATCGTTAAATGTTTTTATTCAAAAGTGTATAATAGGCGAGACGACAAAAAAAAGTAATTAGTCCGTCAGTTAGATAATCAAAAAATTTAGGACACGTATTTTTTCTTTTTTTCTCGTAAACAGAAAATGACGACAATACAGTGCGTTGAAGTTTCGTGAAACGTCACGCCTTAGTATTATTTTTACTGAGAAGTGACGTCACAAGCCCCCTCTCCGGAACTTTGATGCTCTTTATCTTTGTATTTTGATATTAATTTGATCAAGCAAAAAATATGTGTACAGTATTTTTGGACTGTCTAACAGACGGACTAAACAGAATGTCATTCTTTTGATGTAGTCAACATCCCTATTATTAACTTCACGATTAAGCATAAATTTCCGGGACAGTAATGTTGATGAATGACAACCCACAATTCATTAATTACGTCGAATTGTTTTAACCTGCGTACGTAAGACATGTTTACGTTATATGATTATAATCCAACGATCACAGTACAACGTACTTTAAAATCAAATTATGACAAAAATAGAAGATATTTGATGTGGGTTGGGAGCAGAAGAAATCATTTTGAGATTATTTTAGACCAAATTAGATCTACTTAGCCAGTTTCTGAATTTTATAATCATGTTGCAACTTTAACAAAGTTTTTAATTTGAATTCACGGTAAATGCAAAATCGTGAGAAAGATAAAAAACTATATATTATATTTAGGCTTATTTTCGATCAATATACCTACTACCGTTTTCATAAACATACAAAATATAAAAATAATAATAACTGATTTGGAGAATATCCAACACTTTGATGTTTCCCTGCTTACCTTGGTTTGGAGTGAAAATATTTTATGACTTCTATACATTATGGGCTTATAAGTTTAAGAGAGGTCTGACGGCGAGATTTACAGATAATAACTAGGAGCGCGTTTGTTTATGGTGCGACAAAAAAGCGCGCGCGCTATACAGGGTGTCCCACGGCAATGCCACATGGAGGGAAAGTACCTTAAATATTGTAGATAGAACATTTTACTGAAAGAAAACATTATATGAATTTTGAAAACATTTTAAACTGCATTTATAGATATTTAAATAATTACATAGTTGAAACGGGAATCGAACCTGTTACTCGAGAAAATTAATCAGCCTGTAATTTTATCCTACCGATCGAAAGGCTTCATCGCAAGGATAATTTTTTGCTAAATAACATAGTGTCAAAAATCAAAGAAAGACCATGAATTTTAACATTTTTAATACAAAATTAGTCAATTTTTCAAATGCTCATAATGAGTCCCTTCTTCTTGAATACAAAGTGATAACTTTTGATTATTTCGTTCCCTGACGATTTTTTGGGCTTGTTGTGATGGATATTTATTTATTTAAATGATGCGTATAACTCAAGTGGGTAGATTAATTAGTAATAAGTAGTTATGATTGTCAATTGTATGTCCTTACGGTAATGTAAGCTTTTAACTTTTCAGAACAAAATTTTACATCAAATGTTAAAATTCACGGTCTTCCTTTTATTTGTGACACTATGTTATTTAGCAAAAAATAACCCTTATGATGAAACCTTTCGATCGGTATGATAAAACTACAGGATGATATTTTTTTTGTCGTGGAACAAGTTCGATTCCCGGCCTAACCATTAAATTATTTAAAAATCTATGAATGCAGTTTAAAATGTTTTCAAAATTCATATAATGTCTTCTTTCAGTAAAATGTTCTATCTACAATATTTAAGGTACTTTCCCTCCATGTGGCATAGCCGTGGGACACCCTGTATACGCTTCGCTTCCTTTTAATTTATACAAGAAACGAAAATTTTACAAGTTTTTTTTCTCATTAGACATGAAACGCTGATGACACTCGCCCTTATACTTAATCTTTTCTAGGTTCCAAAAACAAAACCTATCACCACTGGATCAGATTCCGAAAATTAGAGTTTTGTATAGAAGCCATCATACCTAGACTTACACCTATCTATCACCTATTTAAAAAACTTTGTAGATAACACTAAATCGATTAAAACCTTTAAATAATCAACTATTATTTTATGTAAGACCATTCACCTATACAATGAATATTTCTAACGAATAGATGTTCAACAGAGCACCTTACGTGATAAAATTTAAATATTCTACAAAGAATTTTAGCAAAATTATTTTTGACAAACTCGTACTTTTAAGGCGTACCAGTATTAACCACAATAAACCAGTTTCACGATAAAAATATGCAGCAGTACCACGTCAGGGCCCAATTTATAAATTCGGGAAGTAAGAAAGAGATATAGGAACCTACATCATCTCATTACAAGAATTGAAACCTTCATGTTGTATTTTGAACTTTATTTAAATTATGAAATAAGTTTAACAACATTGAGAAGTAACGGGACGTTCTAAAGCCAGCTTTTGTATTAAGAACTTTACCTGTAGTAGGAATAAAGCTCAAAGTACAACAAACAAGATATCTTTTCGTAGTGAGCACTATGTATAATTTCATCTCCGTCTCTCAATTTCAGAATCCCGAACGATATACCTAAATAGTACAGGTCCCCGACAGCGAACTATTCAGATAATAAAATCATATAAGAACAATTAGAGATCACAGTGACAACTTGATCAAACCGGTCTGCAGTTATCTTTTTAGCTTATCAGCAAAATTAATTATGTTAAAATTATCAGTAGAATGACTAACGCACGAAAGAATATCTTAACATAAACATTACATACAGTATACTTGCAAACTATTGTGTGCTTATGATATGTAAAAACTTTTCAATATACTTCCAAATAAATAAATTGACAACCATAAAATATCCAATTTCAAAAACAAACAATCATAATATTTTCTTTTTCACTAACAATGTATAAAAAATGCTTTAAAAACTATACACTAATGAGTTTCGAAATAAGGCATTTGAAATTAAGGCTTGAATTCACGATTTTGCGATTAATCGATATATCGATTAATTGTAAAATCGCGTCCGATAAAAGTCGAATGCTATCTTACTCTGCATCGTAAAAAGTCCTGGTCCTGAAGAATACATTTAGTTAGAAATAGAAACATAAGTCTAAAACTATTTACAAGATATGACATTACACCGCTCTGAGAAAATAATCTTTATTAAAAGTCATTATGTATATAAATAAATATTATAATAAAATCTTAATTGCTGTAATTATATAAAAAGAGTAGAAATCCTTAAACTTTTAGGATCCGTTTCGCGTCGTATAAGTTTAAAGATTTCTATATTAAAATTACTGTTATAATTTGGGAAATAATCCATATAGTTAAATCATTAGGCCTAACACGAGCTCCGCAAAATTTAAGAAATTAAATAAATATTATATTTACGTCACGGTTCACGCGCTCGTGAAAGGTTTCGTTTATATCTGTAATACCAAATATCTTGATATTACCGCAAGATGCAGATGAATCTTTTGTGGCTCCTCTGTCAGTATTAAATCACTATAAGTATGCAAACTAAAATCCGAGGTGCTTTACCTTATTTAGCAAGAGATTTAGTCAACAATATTAGCGTCAAAATGTGTTTTTTGGAATTTTCTGCTCATTCTTCTCCATAGACAGGCTGTTTGGGACTTGAGTTTAACTTTCTAAATATAAGACCGTTACAAAACGAAGTGTTAATGAACGTATATGTATCTGTCGCAGTCATCTGGTTAAATCAGCTATTTGATTGTATGAGTAGTGCGTTCATTGAATGACGACATTTAATTGAATGACTAAACGACAACTCGTCAAGTTGTTTAATATAACGTTCAACGACTTGACTAAACGTCATTTAGCATTGTCGTTAAGTGGGATATAGTCGACGTTGTAATGTTTGTTTAGGGTGACCATAAGTTCCCAACTTAAAAACTTAACTTCCTTAACATAACAGATATGAGGACATGACATGACACACTTTATTATGATTTTAATTTAAAAAAAAACTTTAAAAGTAGCCGGCGGCGGCGTATTTTTAGGTAAATCTATGCTGTCACACTGTTTTATCAAGAATAAGTCACTTTAAAGTAAATTTAATCAAAATAATATCAAGTCAGTGCTATCTGCGCGAGCTATTTTACGCCATATTTGTTTTGGAGACTACTAACGCCGCAGTGGAAAAAAAATGAACTAAATTACAATCACCTGACTGATTTTACGTCCGCTCTGTTCAAAGGGCTATGCTACAATCAGCTATCTAGTTGGACGTTGAGCGACGCTTGTTTAATCAGCTTTCGGCCTAGTCATTCAATTAAATGTTGCCATTCAATAAACGCGCTAGTCATACAATCAAATAGCTGATTCAACCAGATGACTGCGACATATCTAAGCTTATAATATAGGGGGCGGTTTGACGTTAAAGACGGTTAGACGCATACTCACAGCTCAACGTCCTAATTCATCGGTTTTGAGTTCGCGCACTAAAAGTGATTTAAGGAATAATAAATGAGTAGAATATATAAAATTTTTCCTACGTTACACCATGGTTCGCAATTAGATTCACCTGCGCCTAAGGCCGTTTAGAATTTATCTTAATGTTAATATTACCTGTATAACACTAATATTTGAGATTAGTCTACACAACAAACCATTTACTAACAACTAAATCAATACTGTTACCGCCAAAAATGTATTGATTCTATTTACAGTTTTTTACGCCAACATCTTGTGGAACTTTCTTGAACTAGGTTCTAATGTTCCATTTTAGAACATTGAAATAGAAATAGGTTACGGGGTATATTTTTCAAATATTTTTGTTGGTAACAGTGTTGCCTGTGACAAAATACAAGTAAATATTACATTTATGATATATTTTCATAATTTATAGTATCGAATAAACATTTAAAATCCTATTGGAAGTTCACGATAGATATATTTTGAATATTATTTATATGTACAGTCTACACTACGTTACACTTAGATATAAGTTCATAGTACATGTACATTATAGTACACAATGTTACTTTAGACATATAAAATCTAGTCATAGACGATACTGGGGCACATAGAGAGGTAATATCTAAAAGGTTTTCATTTCTAAAATAAACACATGATTAAACTTTAAAAAGTATGAATAAATTCAATGTTTCTACCGCAGATAGTATTTTGAACTGGCAATACTAGAAGAATAATAATATTTTGTTCTTGTAACATTTTTATTATCAGTGTTTTTTATCTGTTTCATAAAGTTTCATCAGCCGAAGACTTACCGCGCCTACAAGGGGGCATCATTATAGCGTATACAACTGTAGACGCAGATGACCCTTAGATTAGAGCTATCTATCGGATGATGCGACCCACAACCGATACGGTGAGCGGTCAATGAACCACGTGCCTCTGATTCGATATTTTTATATCGATTTCTCAAACAAACAGGTTTGTTTTTTATAAATATTTATGTTGGTGCGGCTTGGATGACGTTGTGCTGTAAGAAGCAGTGTTTGTGCTTTATTTATTGATAGACATTTTAGGCATACATACTTCTCGAAACAAATTTATTCATATGTTTACATTAGAAAGCACCACAACAATTTGTGACGTTTTAATCGATGCGTATTGGCTTAGTCCAATAGTGGACGTTCCCGCTATATTAATTTTAGAAATGACAATAAACGCATCGATATCAAATCAGCTATGAGCAGTTTGAAACTGCAGTCGTCTCTAAAAAGTATCGATAAAACATTACATCGATATTAAAATCTCTTCTAACATACAGATCAATGCATACACGGCGACAATAATTACAATTAAAACGACAAGATAGTAGTTAAATTGGGGATATTTGATAGTATTCACCCAGTAGATATAAAGATTTTATATCACACGCCCTTCTGCTTTAAAGATTTCTAGGATAGACACAAGTTCTATGCAAAAACACTTTAGTTTAGTATCGAAACCCCGATAAAATATTGCATTTGATTTATATTTGCTTCAATAAATAGTCAACTGGTTTAATAAAAAGTGTCGTTTCAGTATCCCATTACCATACACAATCTATGAGGGAATTTCGTCTTGGCAACTTAATAAAGTACATCAATTATCAGATGATCTTTACACCTGTGTTGAACGTATCAACAAGCATTAAAGGGGCGCAATTTTTTGAAGGTTATATCAGTAAAAGTAAAACCTAAGTGTTAACACGCTGAACGTGCGATAATGCACACTTTGGTGTCGTTACACGCGCGTTTGCTCGCCAACTTTAAAGTGCTTTTTGCACACCACTACCGCTATGCTTATTTTATCATAGATTTATTACCGTGCTTCTGCGGAACATGGCAATAAATCTGTGATGCTAATGCGTATTATGGAGTACAGCGGTGTGCAAGCAGCGTCAAACAAACGTGCTTAAACATAAGCATGCTATCGGGTTAAGTAATAGAATTATCAGAAAAACACTTGATACTTAAAAATAATAAAAAAAAACATAACAGTCAGTATGTGTCAGCAGCATCGCTTTACCGAACGTTCGACAGTCGATTCTGTATCAAACGCGCGTTTGTTCGCTCGTGTAACAAGCAACAAGCGTCCGTTCGCACGTGTAACAAACACCGCGCGACTGCTCGCTTGTGAACACCGCGCGTTGTTCGCCCGTGTAACAAACAACGCGCGTCTGCTAGCTTACGTTAACACGCGCGTCTGCTCGCTTACGTTAACACGCGCGTCTGCTTGCTCGCGTAACAAACAACACGCAACTTACAAATATCACTTTTTGAAAGTCGTCTGTTCACTGTTTTGTCGCACTTTTTGTGCATAAAAACACACATAGAATACAGTTAGAGAAAGTCTAAGTTAATTCAACACACTTGTAAGTCTGTGCGGCGGCCTACTCGCTGGTGAGGTAGAGGCGCGGCCGCGCGCGCACCGATCAGCGCGGCGAGCGCGGCGGCGACACCAGCTCGCCCGCCAGCCGCATGTGCAGCGCGTGTAAGCGGACTATCTCGCACACTATCGATGACTCGATGTCCACGCCTGGACAACGTAATAGTAATTTTAATAAATTGAAAGTAGAGGAAAATGTAGGTATGTGGTCATGAGAAAAAAGCATTGTAAGCTACAATGGAAATGTTTAACCTTTCAACGACCAAACGATAGCCGACAATTTTTTTTTGGTAAGTGGTAAATCATCAAATGACTTCTCCCGTCCTGGGCGGGGCGGAAGGGCGTGTCAGGCTTTTACTGATTAAAACCCACTCATGTTCCTAATTATATTTTATGTACTCAATTATAAAATTGTAGTTTTATAATTTGAGTTTTTTAATGGGATGTGTTTTCGTATGAGAATAAAACGATTAATTCTTAATTAATCACTTTCTCAAATCAGCTTTCGTGCTAAGATAAATAAATGTAATACAAGTCTCACCCGCATGCACCTCTTCCCTGGTGAGCACGATCTCCTGCGAGATGTCGGGCGACACCAGGATCACGCGGTGGTGCCGCGTCTGCAGCAGGTTGGCCACCACCATCTGACCACATAATAGCAGTTTGTACTTTCAAAAACAAACGCAGGTTTGAAGAAAACGTTGTTGCAGTTTTCAATGTGTCGTGGGGGTTTTATAAATACGTATAAAATTACATACATAAAAGAGTGCAACAAAGTCAGTAAAGTATACAACATTTGTGTATGGGTTAAAATGAATAAGAACTCAAGTTTTTTTTGTTAGCCTATTCTGTCCCACATCTGTACAAATATCAGAAGTGGGATAGAATAGGCTAACTAACATATTTATGATTTATAAAAACCCAGTAAGTCACTGACAACAGCTGAGACCCCAGTAGTTATTTCTTTACTGACTATAAAGGGTATGTCAAATGGTCGATTTTGCTCAGTGCGGGAATTAAAGTTACAACATTCGGCGCAGCAGTCAATCCCACTCAAGAAACCTACGTTTTTCGTGTACGCAATAACCAAGAATTTTTTTTTGTATTGATGGGGAAATCATCAAATTACTTCTCTCGCCCTGGGCGGGAATGTCAGTCTTTTACTGACTAAAACCCAACCTTGTTCCTTCGGTTGCCCTTTATGTTCCGGGGCCGCAGTAATTATTAGAACTATTCCGCAACGAAATTATCAATAGAAAGATCGTTGCTAGTCTCTTCTGACGGGCCTGTTGGTCTGGTGGTCAGTGACGCTGACTGCTAAGCCAGAGGTCGTGGGTTCGATTTGCACCCAGGACAAACATTGTGTGATGAGCATGATTGTTTGTTCTGTGTCTAGGTGTTATTTATCTATATTATGTATGTATTTATAAATTATGTAAGTATGTATATCAGTTATCTGGTTAGCATAACACAAGCTCTGCTTAGTTTGGGATCAGATGGCCGTGTGTGAATTGTTCCAAGGTATTTATTTATTTAGTATTTTTTTATTTATTCTCTTTCAAACTTACCTTATGCCTATACTTCTCAAGCGCAGCCCTCGCCTTAGGGATGAGCAGGTTCTCATCGGTCTCCAGCTTGAAGGACACCACGTAGGCCTCCGGCACCCACAGGTTCACCAGCGGCGCCAACATCTTGGGCACCAGGTGTAGCTGGATGATAGGTGCGCCGCACGCTGACTGTAACTTGTGGGTAGGCTGTAAGGGAGGTTAACAATCATGAGTAACTGGAAATTTTTGGTTACAAGTACTGTCTGCAAGACAACAGTCAGCATTGATAAGTATGTAGAATCTAATTTAAGTTTTCTTTAAAGCTACGTTTTATTTAAATGGGGCGTTGAGGATACAATTTCATTCGCTATTTTCGGGTGAGAGGTTGTGTGTGCACACAAATTTCAATGAATGTTTATCTCTAGAACGGCTTGACCAATTGACAGCTATATTTCCAATAAAAACCATTCACTATAACGTGACCACTTACCACTCGATCCTTAGGTATATAGAAGTCAGACACAGCAGCAGCAAGGTACAACATAGCCCTGGCTCCAAGGTTCGCGAGACACTCGCACGCAGCCCGCAGTAGCCAGAAGTACTCCGACACCGTAGTAAAGGACACGTGTAAGATAGCGCCGGCCGCGTGCGCAGCCTTATAGCGCAGGAGGATCGGGGCTAACACGTCCACGCTGTCTGGTTTCACTGGACAGGGAAGATAGAACGGATGCTTTCACTTTTTGATCGTTAGAGTCATGTATAGATGATTATAAAGGGGCACCAGCACGCCTAAGGCACGATCCCGTGACAAATTTCTGTACATTATTAAAAAGCTTGGCGCTGAGGGCACGACTTTGCTGTTTAACGGTTTCCTACCAAAACTAATTGATATTATTATTAAGTTCCTTAAACCCATTCTGGAACACTTATCATCTCGCTAGGAGACAGGCGCTGGCAGCTGCGCCAGTTTTTAACTTTTGCAGTTGCCATTATTTATATCTGTTTACAAATGTATCTGTTTCTGTTCCAAATAAATGATTTTAACTTACTTTTACATTTAAGTTTAGGTGTATATACAGTCGAAAATATATGGCACCCGTGCGAAGTTAGGGACTTCTCGATTCTTATTCTACTAAGTAGATTGAATGTAAGTCACAGTACTATTAGTACAAGTAAGCAAAGAATCAAGTTCCACCACATCAACTCACCTGAAATAGAAGTATTAGGTCCTCGATCCTGAATCTCAAGCATATCCAGCAGCTTCTGTCCCGTGAAGTGCCTGGTGAAGGGCTCCAGCGACTTCTGGCGGTGCATGAAGATGACGGCGTACCCCTGCTCCAGGAAGTACTCGGCGGAGGAGGCGCCTCGCGTCCCAGCGCTGAAGTTGTCCACGAAACGGACCGTGTTGTGCTCGAGGGGGACTGTTGTGCCACCGGACTGGAAGAGGGCATTGTGGGGATTTAGATGTGTGTGGAGGTTTATCAAGCCATTTGAGGAATAAAACTACTTTTCTACTACATCCTTTTGGCGTATCCTATATCGCTAAATCATTGCAAAATGTAAAGAGTATCCCGGTAACTCGTAATTCCGGCTGGATAAGATAGACGTCCTCTAATTGTAGTAGACCTACGATTGTAGTAGTGGTTTAAAATTAAATTAAAAAAAACAGCTTTGTCCAGAATTCCGCGAATTAAAAGAGAATATCCATTTTTAGTCTTTAAGGCTAACAAAGCGAAAAAAAAAAACGTTTTCAGATATTATTTAATATTACAAAATGCATTTGAAAGTATGTATCCTCCCTTGGATCTTCATCCGTTATTTAAAACACCATTTGAGAAACCTCCAAAAACCATTAAGATGGGCCCTACCCATCAATTAAACATTAACAACTTAACAGCTATTGTGGGAATGTCTACAAAGCTTACTGGTTCCTTCTAATGGGTCAAATATTAGGCGAGCTGAAATGTTGACCTCTAAGCACATGAGGGGTGCAAATACACTGGGGGAAATGCAGTAAATTATTCCTAAACTTTTGTTAGATCCATCGCCACTTCTATAAACTATTACTGAACTAATCTACGAATGAATCGGTGTGTCTAAATATTAATAGCTGTAGCAAAGCGCCGTTAACCGCTAGTTGTAAGCGAGTTAGCGCTTCACGTCTCTAGGGGCAGATTATCCACTACGTGTAAACACGCAACGCAGTCCGCCCGGACTAAGCACTGCAAATTAGTGCTCCCTTGAGACCCCCGTGTTAAAACGGTTTTAAAGTTTATTTACCGTCTTACTTCGTTATTTTACTAAGTAGAATTGTTAATTTGGTGTGGAATGTTTTGGCAGTTGGCGGCAATATGACTAAACGTAATTTGCAGTTGGAGACAACATAGCTTAACTAGCTGTTTCTTATTTTATCCTGTTAGGGATGGCATTTCCAAGTATGGAATACTAGCTTTTGCCCGCGGCTTCGCTCGCGTTAAAAAGAGACAAAAAGTAGCCTATGTTACTCTCCATCCCTTCAACTATCTCCACTTAGAAAGTCACGTCAATTAAAAAAGAAAGACAAACATGACAAACATACAGACAGACAGACAGACACACTTTCCCATTTATAATATTAGTATGGATTCATGCTTCTAGCTTCTATAGTTTTGGTTGTACGATGATCACCCCATATAAGTCTCTCCATAAACATTTATTATACCTTTCAACGACTAAGCGACAGCCGGCTGGCGCGCTGCTATTGTCTTTCTATTGTGTCTTGAATCACGCGTGTTCGAAGGTTTAAAAAGGATGTCTACAAACGCATAGTCTCTTATGGGAAATAAAATATTTTGTGGTCGTGTTTTTATAGTCCTTTTTAGCTCAGTTGAATTTTTTCATTTAACTTATGACGCAGAGTTACTAATTGCGAAAAAAAAAAACGAGAGAATATTTGAATTACGAGGGTTTCCCTGGAGGTTTCACCTGAATTCATAATCATAATCATAAAGTTTATTTGTTTCATAAAAAATACAACCAACTTACGTGCATATTATACAGGTTCCGGCACTTAAATACTAGCCAATATTATGTTAAAGATCACTTCACATTTTATTTAAATACTTGTACTTGTACACTGGGTCGATATTTTGGTTGTAGCATTCGATTTACACTGTCCTCCGTACTAGTCGGAACTGTATCACGGTAGGACAGTCTTCCTCTCACACAATTAACCAGTTCTAATAATACAATAATAACTGTATTCCACTTATAAATCCACAGTGCACTAATTTATTACGCATTGATATTAAATACAATGTAGGTATATCAGACATTTCACAATTTTTTGAACAAAAGTGATATGTACCCAAGCGAAGGTGGATGAAAATTTAATTTGAATTAGTTCATTAATATATACAGGTAGTCGAGAAGGTCTAGCCTTCAGCAGTGACAAATTTCCAACATTTCGCGAAGCAATTCCCTGATGTTTATTGCCAGAATCTCGCTCTAACGTCGTTAAGTCAAAGGTCAGGGCTGATTCGACCTCCTTACGTAATTATACTTAATTGCCTCAGCCGTACTCTATGGCCGGAAAAACTTTTAAAAAGAAAATTGTCTTTAGGTAGAATTTTAGATTAGTCCTGAAATAGCACTTATTATGTTAATTAAGTTCAGAGATTCAACGATTTTTTTTTAAATCGATGGATAGTTTTCTAATTTAGTTATAATTGAAGTAGAATATTTTGTTCTTCAAATAATTTTAATATCATTATAGTAGGTACAGGTATAGTTGTTGTATTGATAAGTAATCTTTTTTAGGCTAGCGTGTAAAATTCTGACGTCAAGGCGGTCAACGAATTCGTTTGGTCTCGGTATACCTAAAACGCACTTGGTCTATTTGTGCTGAAAGTCTATTACGCATAGAGTCTAAATCGCAAATTGTCTATTTTTTTATATGCCTACGTCGCTATTGGACTAAATCGCTTTACGTCTAAAATGCGTTAGGATTAATTCGCTTTATGCCTAAATGGCACATTGCCTAAAGGTTAAACTTTGAATAGATATTATGTGTACTCACCACATCAACAGAGCTAAAATAAAATCATCAAAAAAAGATCTTGGTGTACTCCTTCTACGAAGTGTTTATTTTTCTTGCGTCTACCCCAAAAAACTATAACAGTTTACATAACTTTGTTAGTTCAGGAGCTTAAGATGCTTAATTGGGTCACTGAGGACCTCTCTGATGGCATGGATATTGAGAGGGAACGATTAAGAAGATGTATAAAATAGTTTACATACATGTCTACATGTTTTAATGGAATTATAAAAAAAAATAGTTTTTTTAAATTTGATTGAAGGGCTTTGTCGCTTAGCGACCACATCGCCCAAAAAAAAATTAGTTTTAGTCGCGTTTTAATCATAAAGCGAATTAGTTACATTGCGAAATAGACCATACGAGAAATAGGTTAGTAACGACATAGGCTAATTTACTACTTAGGCAAAACGCTATTCAAAACTGAACATTAGGCATAACGCGATTTAGACCAAATGCGTTTTATGTATACCGAGACCAAACGCATAAATAAAACACACAGAGTTATAAAAATGTTTTTTATCGTGTCGTCTATTTCTAAAAGACGAGGTCATTATGTCTTCTCATAAAGTATTCACTGTAGTACTGTATCTACTTGTACTCGTCTATTTTATTCACTATTCAATTGTAGGGGAAAGTAACATAAAGGCACCACAAACAGTATTAAGCTTTCGCCACTTAAAGGCGATAAGAAGGTGTTTCTATCGACCGTTCTTTGTATCTATACTCATCATCTCCCTAGCCTTTTCCCAACCGTGTTGGGGTCGGCTGCCAGCCTAACCGGATTCAGCTGGATACCGGTGTTTTACGTGGAGCGACTGCCTATCTGATCTCCACAACCCAGTAACTGGGCAACACGATAAAAAATACGATATACGGCGATCTTTGTATCTATACTACCTAATATTAAACCTTTGAATACACGTGGTTCGAGACAATAGAAAGACAATAGCAGTCCGACAGCCGGCTGTCGCTTAGTCGTTGAAAACCTACTTTTGTGAGATCACGTAGATAATTATGATAGATGCTTGTTAAAACTGTTGCAGTAATTAGAAATATCTAGGTATGTAAAAAAGTTCTAATTCGGAAGATAATGAAGAAGAGTCCTACCTTCATTATTATTAATTGAAAATACTTTATATGCGTGATTTTGCGGTTTCACTGTAAATACGTAAGTTCTTACAAAAATATTTTCACAATGGTTTAAAAAATATGAAGGTACCTAGCTATTATGTAAATACCGGGTGTCCTCCACCACGCAGTTTTTATAACATTAAATGACGTCAATTACGTTATTACCCATTTAAAATTTTTACTAGTATAATAAAGCTGAAGAGATTTTTTTTTGTTCGTTTGTCTAAACAGATAACTCTCTAAAATCTATTATACAAGCCAAATACCACTCATTGACTAATCACGAAATCTCAAAAACTATAACACCTCCAAGTTTGAAATTTGGGAAGTAGGTTCTTTATAGGGTGTAGACATCTGCTAGGAAATGGTTTTTACGAAAGTCCCTAAGTAAGGGGGTATAACGTGGTTGGAACTTCCGACATTCACGCGGGCGAAACCTAATTACCTATCCATGTGAAAGTAACTTTGGCATGATGTTGGTAAAAGGTACTGCTTAGAATGGTACACTACTTGATTTTTTTTTGTAACAAGATTGAACCTCTGGTTCTGATTCAAATAAAAAAAAAATTTTACTTTTATAAGTAAGACTATGTTACCAAGTGAAATACATTATGTTTTATATATTTGTCGTGGCCAGAAGCAATTTTTATTTGGGGGCTTATAACTTTCACACTTTTTCCAACCATTAAACTCTTGAAAGCCAGAATCTATTGAGTCTACCAGAAAAGCGCCTGTCTCGAAACCCACAATGAAATTAATCAGAAAAGAACAGCGGAGGACTAAAACAACACATTTTTTTCTTCCTCCCCAACAATTACCTGATTTTATTTTAAATTTAAAAAAATCAAAGTACTCACAGTAACAAGTACAATTTTGTTTCCATACTGGTCATGTCTCTCGCAGAACTCCTTCAGCAAGGAGCGGTTGTCCTCAAAGTCCGGGGGAGGCAGGTGCACAGCAAAGAACTCTTCCCACGAACTACTCGCCATCTTGGAATAGTATCTTGTGCACTTGGATAAAGCTGTGGAATATTAGGTATGAGGTGTAGTTCTGAACGTATGTTTTTTTTATTATGTAAAATATTTTATTTTATTGTTGTAACTGAATATTTTAGCGAAGAGAAAGGCGAGAGGAAAAATGGACACATTTGCCCAGCTGTGGGAAAATATAGGTTTTTTTTAAATAAAAGATATTAATATAATTAGAAGCAAAATTAATTTGTAAAACATTAATTGTTATCTAAGTAAATGCCGTTTATAACTTAATAAATATTTTTGTAAAATTTAATGAATGCAATTTAGGTTTTGAACTACCTATATGTAGTTCATTTAAAGTGGGTTTGCAAAAATAATTTGTGAAAACTAAGTTTTTGTATGCCAGATATATTCAAATTCTCTGTCTTCTAAGTTGTCTAAGTCAATTGATGTTTTTGTTTCCATAAAAACCGCGGGAATCACGTTTGACAGCTCAAAAAAGTTGCAAATGAATAGTGGCTCCAATTTCAAGGCAATGTATTCAATTCTCTTTTTCTTCAAACTATGAATTCAAACCACACAATTTGACAGCCTACTAAAATCCTTCGAACACAAGTGATTTAAGACACAATAGAAAGACAACAGCAGTTCGACAGCCGGCTGTCGCTTGGTCGTTGAAAGGTTAAAACATCACCTCCAAAAACAACAAACAAGTGCATCAAAACACTGTGTTAAAACCCTGATAGAGCATCTACTGCAATAGTATTATGGTAATAGGATTACCTAAATTTAAAATGGATCAACGGACACTTGATATACGCTGATCAAGCTTGGCTCTTGTAGGATTTCATGTTAGACAAACAATTGATTTTGTGATACTTACATGTTTTTAGTATGTTAATGTTGTTTTTGCATATGGATAAAGTAATACTAATTTAAAAAATTGAATAAAAAATGAACTAATTTAGATGAGTTGGTATAGAATTAGATTGTAACATAGAGAATGTTATAGACTATTTTTTATTCTATGATGATTAAATTAAATGATTAATTTTTGTAAATAGGTAATAAATTACACTTTTACTCGTAATTTTTTTCTTTTTTTTTTAATCGTACAATGGGGCCAGTGATGTTGTCTGAGACCACTATAGGTGCAGTCACATGGACAGCCTGCTAGAATTGTTATGGAGCAAATTGTTACGTTTGACCAGGCAAGTAGGAGTGTGTGGTGTTTTCAGATCACATAATTACAGTAAAGAATGTTGGATTATTTTTAGTCTGAAATCTCCAATCTGTAGGACCTGCTTATGCCTAGTGGTTGATGCACGGACTAAAACACTTTATAAGAAAAGTGGTGCAATGATAAGCTGGTATTGTATTAGTTAGAATTTTAATATTCTATATTTTACTGCTGTCGATATCTTACTAAGTTTCCTTAATTGCTGTAATTTTGGCAATGAATAATATTATAATTATCATACTTTAATTGATAAATAAAAGTAATGAATACATGACTAATTTTAATACATTACTAAAATTACTAAGGTAAATAAGTTAAATTAAAATATTGGCAGATATTCCACATAACTACAGCACCTGTCATCCTATCTATCTGTGCAAATACTGATTCATGTGTCATCTCATATCATATCGTTTTTATCATAAGAATGAAAAATCAGACCACTTTGTGGAAATCTGTAATATTTGATTACACCTAATAAGCACCAATAAAACGTGCTCAGATTTAATCCTGATAAAATCAAACTTACCTATTAATTATATTCACATTATTTAACAAGAACATGACCCACAATCTGTAATTAGTTTGACTATCTGCTTACCTCTAATTATCTGGGATTATTATATTAATCGTCTTAATATTATTTCAGAGATACTCTCAGTTGTCTCACGCACTGCTAGGGAGCTGCACACTTAATGTGCGTTCGCCGCACACGACTGAATGTTTATGCGGCCGACACCGTTAACCTCTAAGACATCTTACTGATTAACGTGCGTTAACTAATATTTACTAGTTCAGTTTATAGAAAAATCAATGCGATAGCCCACCTCATCGCGTCGATATTGTTACAAGGACGAGCGTATAACAAGTAATTGTCACCTTTATAAACAGCTGAGTGTCCTTGGACGTTGCTCTGCGGGGTACAGCCGCCGCCCGCGATCGATGTTTTTAATTTAGAGTATAATTCACTTTCATGTCAACTGATAGAAATCTTTATCACGACGACTTTTTGATAACCGAGTCACCGAGTGTGACAAGCACTGGGAGTGCGTTTTCAAAAACAGTTACGAACATGTCAGAAATGTGTTGACATTTTGCGCGTTTAGCTAACTTTGTAAACTGTTCATTTTTTTTTAATATGGGTACATACTAGCAAAGGAAAATTATATGTTGTTCAATTATTTACAAAAAGTCTTTATTAATTTTATAATAAGTTATCTTTAAAGTAATCCTAAAGCTAAGCTAATATTTACATCTTAGGAATTAGGTACGATAAATTAAATTCTAAGTGATTTTTTACAGGCGCTTCTGAAAATCTTCTTCTTCCTCTGTAATTGTTGGAGGCGCTGGTTGCTGTAGGCGACGGTCGTCTGGCAGAAATGACGCAACAATCGCTGATGCTGAAATTTTAAATAAAATTATATATTAGTAGTTAGATGGTTTATTTCCATTAAATCCTTAAAAAGTCACTTTGGACGTATTGAAGAATATAAGATGCCAGTAGTAGTACGCAGTAGGTAGTTCCCTATTGCTTGCTAACGTCGCGCCTGTATTTACTACTTTACTGAATTAATTAGGCTTAGATAATAATTAATTAGTTAAGGACTTACCCGCAAAGAGAGACGAAAAGAGGTAGAAGCCAGCTTCACAGCTATTTGACAACATCAGGTTGAGGATCTGAATGGACGCAAACGTTCCTATACGTCCACCAGTCAAAGGGAGTGCGATGGCCAAAGCCCTAGAAAAAAAAAAGAAATATGTAAACAAACCAAAATAATAAGAAAATTGGCGTGCATCAGGTCCTGCTAGACCTTTTTCTTTCTTTCTTTTAAAATGGTTATTGAAATAGCAGCAGGAATGCTCACGTCACTTAGGACTATTATTGCTGCCTAGCCAAATCTACTGAATGTACCTGCCAAAAAAATCCTTTAATGTATGATAGATTGAAGAGGTCCTTTTCGTAGATTACAAAGGGTATGTATCCTCCGATCAGACGGGTATGGTTTGTCTGGCTACTGATGCAAGATTGTTATGGTCGTCATTTTGTACACAAACATTAATGTGGCGAATTTCGATTGCGTGATTTAGAAAACAGCACTTGTAATTTACGGCAGTGTGATGGATCGCAACACCTTCACGCTATTCTTGCATTTTAGTCTCTTACCTCAAATGCGTCGGGAACAGCGCCACGATGATAGCGGTGTACAGACCGATGACGACGACACCCAAGACTAGCACCATGAACAGCACCGCGCTGCCGACTGCACTCGGCACCAGGTTCACGAGGATGCCGCTCACTCCACACAGAGTAGCCACCACCAGCACCATGTTACGGCGGCCGGTGACGCCCAATAACTGTGAAGAAGAGGAGTTTTTATTAGCTTGAGTTGTCAAAGCATATCTTTCTGTCGGTCAGGACTAGTTACAGATCAGTTCTCTCTATCAAAGATTTTGTAACTATTATACAGTGTCTGTAAATCAATAGAAATCTCATAAAACCTTTATTGGAATTTTACGCGTGGCTCATAAACGAAAAAGGAATGCTATCAGAGCAAATACGTATCTGCAATCTAGTTGAGTTACCGTCGCTGTAACTTAGTGGTCCGTGGACCTCAATCATTAAACTAAATCATTAGACTTTATTACGTCTAGTCATCTCTAGCACTCCAACACAGAGGGGTTATCAAGTTACCAAGGAATACTCCTCCTTACCAAACTGATGATGATGTTGAAGACAGACTGCGCCGCAGCTACGCCCAGCACCATCAACAGTGATGTCACGTTAAGAGCGCATGGCACCGCATCAGGCTGTACATAGAGTTTAAAAAGAAAATTAATTAACGTAAACTCCAAACATAATGTTTCGAAATACTATCTTTAAATTGGAGATCCGGAGGTAAATAAGTAATTGAAAAAGATCGTAAAATTTTAGAGGTAGGTAGGCAATCATGGAGGTTGGAGACGTCCATCACCGCAATCAATTGGACCTGAGGTGGCGGCGTTTACTGTTCCCGCGCGCCCCTCATTGATGTTGCAGGATATTTTATGTCAAACTCGAGCGTGATACGTGACTAGGCCCGTATTAATAGACGTCACTCAATTCTGAGACGCACTCAAGTTTATTGCTGTCCTTATTTTTTCCCTTTAAAATGACAAGGACAGCAAGAGACTTGAGAGCGCCTCGGAGTTGAGTAACATCTATTAATACGGGCCTTAGAAAAGCGTAACGCCGAATATCAGGTTCCCGTAAGTTTACGAATACGAAACACTTAACAACGAATGCACGCTACCTCGAAAAACTTAACGCTGAACGATCGAACTTATCGATCTCGAATAACGAAATGTCTAAACCGTCCCCCAAGTCTGAGGAAGCCCGCAAACCCGAGCTGGCACGAGTCAGTTAGTTTTTACTCATTAAGTCTCACGGACACATGGAGCCCCAAGGATAAAAAAGGCAGTCATGAAGGTACTAACGTCAATAGGTGTCTCCATGTTGATGATTTCGCACATGGTCGACTCTGTGTTCTCGCCAGTCTGCACGATGCGCACGAACTGGTCAGCGATGGTCGGCATCCACACTAGGAAGGCTCCGACCCTGGAACACGATGGTGTCGGTTCAGATTAGCAACTTACTGGGTGTCGTACAACGGTTACAAATTTACTTGCTTTACTTAGTACTAACCAATATCCAACTAGAACTTTTTAAAATAGCCTCAAAAACCAGATAAATTTCCAATCGGTTGTAAAATATTTTTTTACTTTGAACTCAAAAAATAGTCGGTCATTAGAGTAGTCAGTGTCGTCACAGAAAACCTATCGAATTGCATTTTGACAACTCATAAAAAGTGCGTCAATTGATATTTCTGATCGACATGGTATACTGACTGTTGGAACACGAAGAGTGTGAGCATGAGCAGGGTGAACTTCAGGAGTGGCTTTTTGAAGAGCGGCACTATTTGGTCTTTCGGAGATCCTCCCTGCCCTGAGTCACTTTCTTCCAGCAGTCCTTTCACCTGGAAGGATGTAAATATGTTGAGTCGGTTTAATTATTATACACAGTCTTCTTTTATAGTTAAGATAAGATATTAGTTCGATGTATCACATTATTTTTTCAGTTGAGAAAATCGGGCAACCACACGGGCAACAAACTACAAATATAATTGGTATTTCCAATAAATACGTTAGGCTCGCTTTACCCTTTGCAATTCTCTTTTTTATATTTTTGGATTTTGTAAAAACTTTATGGTAAATAACTGGTTTCAGTCAGATGTGTTTAGGAAAATACATAATCGTATAAAAAGTACTTCCTAAGTAAATTAAAATCTTCATGTAATTTATGAAAAAAAAAGGAAATTACCTGGAATTCCTCCTTCGATCTTAAATGGTTGATCCTGTGTATGGTCCTCAGAATCTCCATAGCTCTGTCCTCGTCACCTTTGATGAAGACGAACTTGGGGCTCTCTTTCATGAAGAACAGCCAGATGGTGGTGATGATGCTGGGGAAGGAGTACACTACCAGCAGGGTCCGCCAGGAGTTCCACTTGATGCCCAGAGCGGGCAGGTCGTGGGAGAAGCTTAGAGGAATGATTGGTATCGCCAGCACTGAAAAAAGGTGAATATGCTTGGTTTAAATATTTTCTCTAATTATATTCACTCTTGTAGGGTGTGAAAGGGGAATTTTGCGATAGCATTTTTCAACATTTTAACGAAGATTCTGGGCATTTACTAATGCAAACTTAAAATTATGTTAATATCTTTCACGCCAAAAAGCGGAACAAGTCAATGCCAGGAGATTATTATCAGATAATTTAATGTATGACACGTTCATCTCATTCTCTTACCTGCCATAATACCCTGAGACAGTAAGAAGATGCTGGACACCAGCAGTACGACCAGGTTCCTCTTGGCCATGGGTACGCTTTCACTCACCAGGGACATCGACATGGAGTACAGGCCTGATGCGCTGGAATTATGAGTCATCATAAGATACGTCTCGGTAACACAAGGGAAGAACAGTTCTCTTATCAGGGAGTGGTCACATAGTTGAAGTTAATGGTGCTCAAGCCCTTCACTCAGGTTAGAAGGGGGAGGGGAGGGAAGGAGTCATACAGTGCAGGTCCAGTCAATTACCCAGTTAAATATAAAATTATTTATCAGTGATCCGTAGAGTAGACCCGTACTAGTGAAGGGGGTCCTGGGCGTCCCTCATTACCTCGGGACCTATCTTTGAGCTAAGATGAGTATAGAAAAATCTATGCTAATAAATGTGATCTTCGATTTAGAATTATGAGGGGTCATTGAACTCGTCTCATTGAAGTTGTTGGCTATTACATGAAACAGAAAAAGACGCCGATTTCCGAAACTGCAGTTGGGTTTTTTGATTAAGTACATATTTAATTATTATTTATTTATGATTCATTGAAAAAAGTTTGAGGTCGTCTGTTAGTAGGCAAATAGGATAGTTTAAAACGGAAAACAAATAATTAGTCATGTTGCTATAACTCATACAAGGAAAAGAAGTTTTGGGAGTGCTTGGTGTTATCAAAAAAGGAGTTCACTTTTTATCATTAGAGCAAGCAGCTGTTTGTTGATATCATTAGGCGTGACTACTATGACTATGACTGTTTTTTTTAATTATCAATCATGTTTATTATTCATTGTTTTTCTTAAGTATTACCTTTCCTAGGTGTGTTAATGTAATTCAACAGTTTGAAAAAAAAAGAGTTTATTTATGGTTTTCTTCGCAAAATGGTATTACTTACTACTCGTAATATAATAAATGGGAAAGTGTGAGCGTCTGTTTGTCCGTGTTTCACTGCATAACTAAGCGACTAATTGTCGTGATTTTTCAAGTGGCGATAGTTGAAGGGATGGAGAATGACATAGGCTACTTTATGTCCCTTAACCTTTCGACGACCAAGCAAGAACCGGCTGTCGCCCTGCTAGTGTTTTTCTATTGTGTCTCGAATCATGTCTGTTCGAAAACCTTCTAAATAACTGTTAAAAAACTCACAAAAGAGAAGCGATGAACTGGAAAATCAGCAGCATGACCCAGCTGACAGAGATGCTGGCCACCAGGTTGAACAGGATGCCGCCGATGAGGGACGCCAGCAGCATCTTACGTCTGCCGCGTGTGTCCGCCAGGTAGCCCCATAGGATACCGCCCAGGATTGAGCCTGGAGTGGCACGTTTTTACAAATAATAACATTATGAATATCATTGCTTACTAAACATAATAAAAGTAAACTACGAAACAACGAATAAATATTTTACGCCTAATATTATTTAGTGGGACGAATGGCACTAATCTAGAACATATGTCCATTCGCCCTCTAAAACCCTGAATGGGACGATCGGGAACAAATTTAATATTATTTTTGTAAATTCCCGTTCGTCTCACGACGGGGATTAAGTCGGTGGGACGAACGGGAATATATACCAATGACTAATAGATATTGATGTCATTGCCACAATTACTGGGTATTCGTCATAATTTAAAAGGAAAGAGGATTTCTGTTTTTTTTATAGTAGTATAGTTTTCCCCTTTCAGAGGGGATTTCTCCCGGGGGATAAAGAAAAATAGCTAAAACAAATTGTTTTGTTTATTTTTACACAATTTCAGTATTGATCTTACTGGAAAACTGCAAGAAGTACGACCACCTAGTTAGGCCGAAAAAATAACATTATTATTTCTTGGACTTGGGCACCTAATGCAGGTAACTACGACTGTTTCTTGATATGTTATCTTGATGTAATGTTAACACACAAAACGCAAGTTTTATTAAGTAAAATGAGATACTTACACAAAAACATTTGCAATCATCTCAAACTCATCAATCCGTACTAATATTATAAATGCGAAAGTAACTCTGTCTGTCTGTCTATCTGTCTCTTCTTCACGCCTAAACCACTGAACCGATATCAATGAAATTTGGTATAGATATAGTCTGGGACCCGAGAAAGGGCATAGGATAGTTAGAATAGTAGAGAAAAGCCGTAATTTACAAAGATTTGTAATACCGTGTGAAGCGGGGGCGGGTCGCTAATACTTAAATTAAAAAGTAAAATAATCTTGTAGTCTCAGATTGTTTCTATATGTATATCGACGTAGTAGGATATGACCTGAGTAGAATAGTCGCGAAACGCCGAATAAAGAATGCTATATTTACATACTATGCAGGTGGGAAGATTATTTTTATTCATAATAGACTTTTTTTTGCCCGTGACTTGGTTTGCAAGAATGTTCTTTATCACGGACGCAAATGGAATCGAGGGTTTTAAAACCTAGTTCAAGCGTGAGCTCGCATTTCAAGAATTCTATACTTATTGTCATAGCGGTAATATAATTACTTATGGTTTGTGAGAGTGCTGCTTCTCTTGTTCACATTCTAAACTAAACAGTTAAATGCATCTATATCTATTTCATTAAGAAAACGACAGAAGAAAAATTAGCCAGTGCCTGAAGTAAATCGATGTATTTTAACCTTTCAATGATCAACCGACAGCCGGCTGTCGGGCTGTTATTGTCTTTCTATTGTGTCTCCAATCACGTGTGTTCAAAGGATTAAGTGGCTATGTTTTTAATTGTTCTTAATTTGGATTATACTAATATTTTATCTTCTGCCCTTTTCTTAATAAAATGGAAAGAAAAGGATGCACTGAACTTAAATTAAGTTTAGTTTGTGATCAAGCGAATCAGCACTATTGTGAGACATTGCCCTGTACGGAGGTTACGGTACCTAGAAATCAGCTCTCTAAGCACTGACAGACAAACAGACGGATGGAAAGACAGCACAGTATTAGAATTACATTGGCACTGAAAAAAAGAATTGGAAGTAAGGCGACTGTAACTTCCTGTAAAGATAATGAGGTGTGTATGCTAAGTAATCTAGCTATTGTCATCGCATTCCACTACGTATATGTGATTCATAAGTTGGAAAAGTTTCATACAAAATAAATATTGTCAGTGCAGCTGTAGTGTATTAAAGCAATAATTCTTTTAACCTCTCTATCTTCTTCCTCTATCTAAGTCTCTATTTTCCTATAACTTTGGGCTAGGAGAAAATCCTCATGGAAAGCCTCCGTCTGGAGTAAATGGAGGTTCCTCCTACTACCATGAGTCGAGAGCTCAGATACTTATATACTTACTTGACGAATGAAGTAAATGGACGAGTGGAACTTTTCGCACAGTTTCAATTTTTTAAAAGTAACTGGTACTAATAGAATACACGCAAGCGAGTATCTGTTAGGTCCAGTATGATGTATCCAGTATGATATCCCAACAAAAACATTTTTATGTAAAATGTTGCCAAGACGATGCTCGCATGGTGAAAGGTTATCAGATCGTCCAGCTAAGCTTGTTATCCGACACGCTCTACATCTTATTCAAAATACATAATGTAGCTTGGCCGTGTCGTATAGTACTTTGGCGATTCGCCTGTCTCGCTTTGGCCAGCACAGTAGCTTGGCCTACGGACACTAATATTTTATTTTATTTATTTATTTAACCATGTACAACTTTCATCACAAGTGAACCTAACACAATAGTACTTAAAAAAATATTCTGTAACTTCAAATTAAATTGTTATAGTTACAGTTACAGTTCCATTGGCAGTTGCCATTGCCAGGAAACAGGGCTCGTGGTGCAAAGCATTTGTCGAATGGAGACAATTTGTGTGCGAAAAACATCCACAAGGAAGGCCAAAGATGGTAAGATATCCGTTATCTCAATAACTTACCCACGACTGGTCCAGCTGCCAACAATCCTTGTTGCGTGGCCGTGGTGCCCAGCTCGCAGGCGCTGGTGGGCACGATGATGGTGCTGGCGTACACCACGCACACGAACGAGATGATCGTCAGACCAGTCAGGCTGGTCATTATGTAACTGTATAGCCCGAAGTCTGTAACAAAGTGTCAACAATACGTGATAAGTATTAGGTAACATACGGCTATTTGGAATTTGTAGCCGACTTTCGAATGCAAAATGTAGAAAGTACCAGAAGAACCCAGTTTAGGTCTGGAAAAAACATTGAAGGGAAGAGTATTATTTATCATGTTCCATTTAAGGAAAAATCTGAATCCTGAGTTACAATACTCAAAACAACTTGGTAGGTCCGTAGTTGTTTAATTACATGGTGAAAGGAAAAAAAGCAAATAAATAACTGTTATGTCAATAACTTCTTCCCTTTTCTTTATTTTCTGTTGTTGTTGTTATGTGTAGTTTGAGTTTACTTAATGTTGAGTCTAGGTAAAGCAGGGGCTCTCATATCTGAGGACAAAAAAGCCCCTAAATACAAAAAGACTAAAAAAAAATACAGGTAAGGGAGAAAAATTTTAACGGTGTTTACTGAGTGATAAGTATTCTAACCGGTAGATAATGCAACAGACCAGGTTTTTTCAGAGAAACGTTACAAAGGAAACCTACAGTTACTCTACACTATTTAGTATGAAAAAAAGGCTGAAAAAACACGTACCTGCTTGGTCAATTGCCGCCTCGAAAGGCACCTTTTCAGGATTTTTGTTGCTTTTATCCTCCATCTTAATTTTTTTTCACTTTTCACAAGTATAATAAAATGGGGTAAAATTTAATTCAAAAAATACAAAATAATATTCGCTTAACACACGTTATTTCTGACTATTTAATACTAAACTATATTTATTTACTAAAATAAGTCCTAAGACATCCTCACGTGTAAACGCAAGGATAGTCTAATTATGATTAAAATCGAATGGTAGGTACTTATTGATAATAGCATGCAGATAATCGTACTGTACCGGTAATGCTAATTTGCAAATTATTTAGATAAAAATTAAAATTTTTGATATTCTACAATATTAACATTTTATGGGTTTTTGTATAAAACTTGCCCAATCATTACATAGTATAAAACAAAGTCGTTTTCCGCTTTCTGTATGCCTGCCTAGATCTTCAAAACTACGCATCGGATTTTGATGCGTTTTTTTATTAAATAGAGAAATTTAACAGGAAGGTGCATGTGTATATAAAATACATGCATATTACATAAAGAAAATCCGAGATTTTCAAAGATTTGTAACACCCATACGAAGCTGGGACGGGTCGCTAGTAAAAATATAATATTTTCTGGACCTTCTTTCCCGTTTTTCGTTACTCTTGTGATCACATTCGATTTACATTCGTGACTTAGAAAAAGGAATTGTTGGCAAAAGAGGGAGGGATATCTCCTTAGGACAAATCGCGCATAGAAAGAAGTCCATAAAAAAATAAATATACATTGTATACATATTAAGCACGTATACAGTCTATTTGGGTAAGTAATTAGTACTAAAAAGGAAATAGTTCATACATACTCCTATTTAAACTGACTTAACTCAGAAAGTCTGAATTAAAATCAAGGCCTGCGTTGGCACGCACGTCGATTTCTTGATCAATTAATGTTTTTGCGTAACTCATGAATATTATTTATTATGTATGGGAAAATATAAATACAGATACAGCTGTACTTAGAACTAAGAATATTTTTCAAATAAAAAGCATGATTTGGTCTTTTGATTAGGCCTTTTTGGTCCTTAGAGACGGTCATTTTTTTTACTTAAATAATTTTAACCAATAAATGACTTTTTTGTTAATAGCTTCTTTTTATAAAATGAAAGTTTTATTGACTCTTTGTTTGTGACATTGTCGTACCTGTCGATAATTCTTTTTTTATCAGTACAAACTTATCTGCTATTAAATAATAATTTAATCTTATCCATTAATGGCCAATGTTCAATTTAAGAGGGGGGTAACGTATGTGGGTAGTTAGAGGGCCCGCTGCTAGTATATATGTCGCAGTCATCTGGTTGAATTAAATGTCGTCATTCAATGAACGCGCTATAGTCATACAATCAAATAGCTGATTCAACCAGATGACTGCGACATATATAAAAATATTTAACTACTAAGGCCAGGTTTCCAATTAATAAAATAAATATTTTTTCTTATGATGTACAGTACTTTTTGTTGGTATAAAAATTGCCGTTATGATGGAATGCAGTAAATAACTATAAATGCCTATAAACAAAGTCATATGTTTGGTAAATTTTTAACACTTAATAATTACCAAAGAAATATTGAAAGTAAGAAACAATAAAATATATTAAGCATTGGAGAAGATACCTTTGTACGAAATCTTTTTTCGAACTTTGGCACGTACATTGCAGCAAATCAAATCAATACAGAGTTTATACTTTATCAAAAAATCCCTGTTGTTTTATCGGTTATCGTAATTAAGTAAGTTTGCTTGTACATAAAAATGGCATGAACTAACCACAGTTTGTTTGAAAAATAAGTATACTTAGTCGAATTTTTGGCTGTTATAATATTTTTCATGTAAGATACGTAATGTTGTGAGCACATGGCAAGTAAATTAATAAATAATAGATATCCTAGATAAAGCTTATATCGTCAATTAAGATATAAATCATTGACGTGTTTGGAGGATATGACCATTATAAGCCTTTAATGGAATGTGCAAAGTATTGATATAAGTAGTGACGTCGTAGGTAGGACAGATAGATACTCTGAAAATGTTTTCTGTTCCGGGAAAATGTCTCGCACACTGGACAATTGAGTCTTAATACCTACTAATCATATCAGGTGAATGAATAAAAGTTGTATAATTATTAATTATGTATTTATATTTATTCAAATCTTATGATTATAATTAATATCTAGAACAAATACATTGAATACTGTCGTAGCCTCTTCAGGTACAATTTACAATACAATATTCACAGGAAAAGGACAAATTTAAATAAAGTTCACCCTGTATATATCATTTGATAAATTTACGGGAAGAACTGGTTTCGGGTTCTTAAACAACTTAAAAGATAGCGTAATTCTTAGATTATACTCTTTCACTGCACGATACAATTTATGGCACTAAAGATAACAAATTAATATTGATTACATAATAGACACTAAACAAATGCATACAATAAAATTATCAGTCAGTCAGTAGCAATTACATAACAACGCTTAGACTCATTCATACATTATGTACAATTATTAAAATTAGGGTTAGTTCAGTCTTCTGTAGATCTGGTCAAGTGGCTGAATCTTTACTTCTTCAGACGCCTCGAGAAGCACGTAAAAGATTTTGGTTCACTGCCATTCTTAGATCTTTTGACAGTCATCAAAGATGGTCAGGGGCTGAAAGTCTGTACACCAATGTCACCCAGTTAATGGGTTGTGGAGGTCTGATAAGCAGTCACTCCGTGTAGAACACTGGTATTTAGTCAGACTAGATGCCGACCCCAAACTAGTTGGGACAGGGTTAGGGAGGTGATGATTTATTTCTTTGGAGCTTTGTCTTTTGGCAAAAACCATGCTACTGCTATCGCACCTGGGGACAAACAAAAATATTATGAATATTATGTCAGAAAGCTTAAATTGACAAAGTATGTGAAAGTTAATAACGATTTCATTAGGAAATTAGACTTTAAACTTTATTGTGATCATGTGTCATAAGTATTTCTTTCAAACCTTGAATTTAGCAAATGTTCGAATACGGAAACACAAAAATATCAGATATAACAAATTAATGATTATTCAATGAGTGATTGAATATTAATATAGGTGAAGATAAATATGCACTAGTGAGTAGGTCCCTATCTTAAGCAGGTATCCATATTATCTAGAGATAGTAAATTTAGTTACTCACGCGTGTTGAGTTTTAAGTAAATGTGATGTTCAGGATAACATTTTTTGGATATACGAATTATAAAAGAACCATTTTGGTCCTTTTGGCCAATTTTAAACAACTTGCAAAGATTTGCGGGTTTAAAAAAATTCAAAATTCAAAATTCAAAGCATTTATTTCACTTAGACCATTTACTTATGAATTGTCAAAGAGTCGGTCTGTTAGTCAGAAAAGAAAAGTGACGCTAATTGCCTGTTCCAAAACGTAGATCTCTATGGAGAAGAACAGGCAAGAAACTCCACGGATAGTTTTGTTTAATATATATAGGTACTAAATGTATGCAGTACCTATATATTAAACAAAACTATGTTTTTAACTTATGTTTTTATTGAAGCACACATCAAACTCCTTACTCAGGGGGTTTATTGCGCGATAATTTTTATCATTTATAGATAAAAATAAAAATTAAATTTAGTAAGCAGCAATAAATTATATAACAATAATTTATTTACAATTATATAGCTTTCTTATCAGACGTAAAAACAAATACGGTGTTTACTATCTGCCAAAACTTTAAATAGTTTTGAAGTGCTAACTTTTTAAGTAGATTTAAAGTGAGTTTCTAAGGTACCTATATTTTTATCCTATTAGAACGTTATCTACATAATTTAAAAATACTTACTCAACAGCAACAAGGACCAGCCGTAGAAGGTGGCCTCGCAGCTCGTAGATATTAGGGCTCCTATCGCGTTTACACCAAGGAATGCGCTCATCCTTCCCAGCATCACTGAGAGGCAGGATACCATCCCTCTGTAACAAAAAAATCAAGTTATTGGACGAAACTATAGTGTTATACGCTTCGGGGTAGTCAAGATCTGGTGTAGAGTCGAAAAGATGGTTGTGGTAATATTTAGAGAAGTTTTATCACCGTTAGTGGAAGTCCTTTAGGCGAGAGGTAAAGTAGATGATGTAAATGGAAGTTAATACTTGAAGGACCACTTTTTATTACGTTGATTACATTAGGGATATAAAAAACAATAATATATTTTTATACGTTAAATCCCATATAATTTAAAATAAAGTGGGACACACATTGCTGTCAACAGTAAATGTGATTGACCATAACTAATATAATATAGTTTGCATGTATAATCACGATTATCACATACACCACAATTCGCTGGAATGCATCGCACTCAGTATTCAATTAGTTAATGAATACCGCAAGTACTAAGTGCCTGCAAAGTTACGACAGCCATAATATTGTAGTAAACACGGTGCTCATACAATTTAATAGGCGTGTATCATGCTGATTGAATTAATTTGTTGTAGGCATTTATGCAATGAAAAATGTCGTGATGGCCCAGTGGATATGGCGCCCGCCTCTCGTGTAAGAGGTTGTGGGTTCGAATCCGGGCAAGTACCAATGTGACTTTTTCAATTTATATGTACTTTCTAAAGTTTATCTTAGACATCACTGACATCCCGTGCCTCGGAAAGCACGTAAAGCCGTTGGTCCCGGTTGTCATTCGAAGAACTTTGACAGTCGTTACTGGTTAGCCAGAAACTCTGACCAGTCTAACCAAGAGGTATCGTGTCGCCCAGTTACTGGGTTGTGGAGGTCAGATAGGTTGTCGCTCCACGTAAAACACCGGTATCCAGCTGAATCCGGTTAGGCTGGCAGCCGACCCCAACACAGTTAGGAAAAGGCTAGGGAGATGATGAGGCATTTATGCAATGTTTTATAGTTACTTGATAATTGTATTAAATTCTATTTTAACTGTTCAGTAAGGTATAGAAAGAGATCAGGAAGTTGTACCAAATATATCTAGAGACAAAAATCCACACTCACCTCAAAGAAGTAGGATACAGTTCCACAAAGTAGACGCTCAGAATCCCCATAGAGAGCGCGCACATGAGGAAGAAGAAGAAGAAAATTCCGCCGGCCAGCGGAACAGCGACCAGGTTCAGAAGAACCGCGGCGATGGCTGACATGGCCATGATACAGATCATGGCCATTCGCTTGCGACTGCCGCACGTGAGGCTCAGGACCACGTTGGAACAGCTCGCCATGGCGCCGTACGACATCGCCGAGAATAACGTTGTGTCTTGGATGGTGTCGTCGCAGATTTCTATGTCCTGGAGAATGAGGTGGAAGTATTAGGTTATGATGTCTAGTAACAATAATACGGGTCGGATAAATCCGAGAATTCTGCTAACCATGAATGATCTCATTGATATTAAGATATTTTTATAAGAAGGAGTTAGTCCACAGGTTTCGAAAACCGTAGTTCGTATAATATGTATTTCATTATTCTTTTTTCGTTTCTTTATTTTAGTTTTTTATTTGCACTTCTTTTTAATACGTTTCAAATGTGTGTGTTTTTTTCTGTGCGCATATGTTTTTAAATGTAAATGAAACAATTACCGTCATATTTTCAGAAACAAAGCTGGCGACTGAAGGATACTTGATGACGGCGCAGAGGTTCATGCCGTCGCCACCACCAGCCTCCAGCACGAAGAACAGGTTGTTCATGATGTAAGGCAACCACAGGATGAAGCCACTGCCACTAGAAAAGATATAGTAGGGTTGATATGAGAAGAGTGGAAGGAAACTCTACTACACCTCTTTATTTAAAGTGTAAGTGTTCTTAAATAGATTTATGTTGTCCTTCCACTTTTATGGGTTTTTAATAATCACAAATTAATGTTGAAAACTATTATATTGATAGAAATACTTAAGTCGTGATGGCCCAGTGGATAAGGCGCCCACCTCTTGTGTAAGAGGTTGTGGTTTCGAATCCAGACAAGTACCAACGTGACTTTTTCAATTTTTATGTACTTTCTAAAGTTTATCCCGTGCCTCGGAAAGCACGTAAAGCCGTTGGTCCCAGTTGTCATTCTTAGAACTTTGACATTCGTTACGGTTAAGCCAGAAAGTCTGACCAGTCCAATCAAAGGGTATCGTGTCGCCCAGTTACTGGATTGTAAAGGTCTGATAGGCAGTCGCTTCACGTAAAACACTGGTATCCAGCTGAATCCGGTTAGGCTGGAAGCCGACCCCAACGTAGTTGGGAAAAGGAGATGATGATGATGATGATAAAAATACTTACGTCATGTAAATGACAGCAACCAGATAGAATAGCCTGAGAGTCTCCTTCAGCAGCGGTGCTCTGAAGAGAGGCACCGTCTGCTGCCACACTGACTTCAAGAAAGATACTTTAGATTCACTCGTCTGGTCCTCGGAGTCTCCAAGGAGTTTGTGAACCTAGACAAATATTAGCTGTTAGATAACATTTGAATAGGATTACTACTGAATATTGAATGTATTTGGGTGTGTCAGCAGTTTCTTTGCTATCTAATACCCGGTATCCTCAACGTCCTTGAGTGGCAGTTAAGTGCACCGATGTCTTTAGTAAGATAGCAAATAGTTTATTGCATTCTAGTAGGTACTGGATTCTTTTATAATTATTGTTGTTAATAAATAATATTGCTGTTCGCAAATGTAGGGGCTGAATACGTTCAAACTTCTTTTATCCAAAAATAGAAACAGTTGCTAAAATCCATAATACTTACGGGAAAACTATCAGCTTTATTGCCAGTGTTAGTAGCGTAGATATTCTTCAGGACTTCCAGAGCTTCATCAAGTCTACCATGCGAAGCGAGGAACTTGGGGCTCTCGTGGAAGAGTTGCAGCAGACAGGCGGTGATGGCGCACGGGAGGGCCATGACCAGCGCCAGGAGACGCCACGGGCGGTAGGTGATGCCCAGGAAGTCGATTTGGTAGGCAAACTGCATGGGTAGTATAGGGTAGGCGAACACTGAAAAAAAAAAGTTAGGTTGTAGAAGGTATGGTCTATTATTTCTGATTGTTATAATGCCCTCTGAGAATCAATTAAGAAGCTGTTTGAACAAGCTTTAAGTAAAGGAATGGGTCTGTCAAATTGAATACCGTGGTCTTTCGATAAATCTGAGTAACACCTTATAACAACGACATAATTTTCAAGCACACAATATAACGAACTACACACACAGTGTGCAACAACCTGACTCTCACATGAGTAAACGTAATTTGTTTGAAAATTAACTGACATTTCTAAAGTTATTACATACCTGCAACTGTAGCCTGTGAGCACATAAGAGCACACGTGCAGAGGAGCATGGCGCGACCGCGAGAGCGCTCGGAGCAACTCTCTCCTAGCAACGTGTAGGCTCCCGAGTTGCTGGCTGAAGTACTGTGGGACAAAGTACCAGATTCAATATCTATGTTACATACATATATAAGAGCTGAAATTGTATGGTCTTGACCTGAGATGTGCTTGAAATAGATGCTACCTAGTTTGCTATATAGAAAGACGTTAACAGTATAGTAACATCATACGTTTAGGAAAGATCAGGATTATCTGAACATTGTCTTTCTATTGGTGGCTACAGAATCCATGATTTGATGAACTACTTCAATAAGTAATTACAAAATTTTAGAGAAATAAATGAGTGCTGCATTAGCCATAAATAAAATTTGCAGCAATACGTTAATCGCTAACCTCTGTTTCGGTAGGTCAGTTTTCTCTATTTGCATGTAAAGCAACAAAACAAATAGAAATCACGCCACCTGTTTACAATTTACTTCAGCTGTTATAAAGTTCTTTAAATAGAACTTTATGTATTCAGTGGTTATCTTGTCTTTGTCTCGCCAGGGGGTTTTGTTATCTCTATATAAATACTTATGAGAACTTTGCATAACACGATAACAGTATCTCGACTTCCATGACGTAAATTTTCACTGTCGCGAGACGTGTGACGTCATCATTATTTACTTAGTTTGAACTTCACATGTAAGACCTGTCTGCGATTTTTTGCCCTGACGTAAAATCACGTGGAAGAGAATGTGTAAAATATATGGGTTTATTTTCTTTTGGATTATGGTTGAAATGTCTTTTGTTTAATGGCTCTACAAAATTATCAAATTGTTCAATGAAATTTTGTAGTTGCAAAATTACATTCGGTAAAAAATGCATTTTGATTAAATTAAATTTAAGGCTAATTTTAGATAAGTTATTCTTCAGCAACTGTTGAACTGTTATTAGCCTTCAGGAGTTTAGCCGTGAAGTACATTTTGTTCAAAGATTTGAAACAAAAGTATTTTATACGCATTCGTATGTTTGTTTTTGTTTATTAATAATGTTTATTCGTTCCTAAGGACCAAAACACCAAAGCTTCCATCGTACGATGTCTGTGCAAACATTAAAATAAAACTGAATGTACTTTTCCGTTACTTATCCTAATATTATTTAAAGGAGCTATTTTTATAATGCTATCTTGTAACTATGGTAACCTATTTGAAGCTGTGAGCACGGGTTTCTGATCACACGTTCTTAAACACGAATTTTAAGATAAGAAAAAACGAGGCTTTTCTGAAAAATATTTGTACATGTCGGGTGTTCAGTTTTTATTTGCGTGAACTGTCATAACCCAGCCACTTACGTCTTTTGGTACAATTGCAATCTTTTTATAGAATATTAGGCCGTGCAGATCTAAAATAACTGTATTAATTGATTGGTGTCTTATATTACAATATTAAATAATAATGTTTAGAAAAAGAACTCATTGTGACATAATTTTAGTTAATATTTTGGTCTATTTTTTGGCTGACAACCTGTAACTAGGTAGGAAACTACTGGCTATTTTTTCGTTGACACCCCTTAACCTTTCAATTCATGACCAAGCGACAGCCGGCTGTCGGGCTGCTATTGTCTTTCTATTGTGTCACGTGTGTATAGAGTATATAGCTTTTAACTTACAAAGTAGAAGAGATCAGCTTGAGGACTGCCATGGTCTGCCAGTTGGGGGACAGACTGCTGAGCGCTGCGAACACGAAGCCTATTGACATGGACAGCACCAGGGTGAGGCGCCTGCCCCTCGTGTCGGACACGTAGCCCCACAGCTGGGCTCCAGCCACCACGCCTGGAGGAAGAGCAATATGGTTAGAGTGGCTAGAATATGGTACATAAAATATGCCTACGGATTTATTGCATCGAGTGGTTTTTGGGATGCATTTATGCTTCTAAAATTTTTATCTTTTACTATTACTTGTATCTTTTACTGTTTTATTAAAAAAGTTACCTTCAGTTTATTAATTTGGTTACCATTTTTAGGTGGTTAAATATCAATAAATAAAGGTACCGACAAAATTGAATCATGACCCATTTTGACGATAAATCTTTTGAAGCTGTCAAAATAATAAGACTAGACGTGTGACATTTTTAATACATGTTTACGCGATTGTCGACCTAATTGAATTTGAATGTCTGTAGGAAAATAAGCTTATGGTGGGTCATGATTCCATTGGGTTGATTGTACTTCATGAATCATGCTCGTGATCTAAGAAATTAATAAAGACTCAAAGGACCAAAAAACCTTTAAAAGAAACATGACGATATATGCAAGTTTTTATGTTGGCTTACCAAGAAGTGGCATAGCAGTAAGCAATGCTCTCTGCTGCATCGTGAGGTTGAGGTCGCAGACGGCGGCTGCCACCACGAAGCTGGTGCCGAACATGTCCATGCCCATCGCCTGCAGCGTCCAGCTGCATACCACCAGCAAACCGAAGTTGTACTTGCCAAAACCTGCAGGTAAACACATGAACATGGTGACGGAACACTACTAGATACAAATAGGGAATCAAGACCTGATGGAATTGGTATTATACGTATAATTTAACATTAAAAAAATATGGTCTTATAATACTTTATTTCTAAATACCCTTTTTGTTTAAAGTAATTAACTAAAAAACTATTTGTTGAAACATTATTAGGTTATGAAGCCTTCTTAATAAAAAAATAGAATAAGAATTACTTAACACGTAAAAAACCGTAGGGCGATAGTCAGGCCTTGATATTCATCAATCATCTCGCAAAGTTCGGTTTTAGATGTCAAAGAATATCATGTCAAAAAAATTGTGTCGTTCAAAAGTTTGTACGTCGTCTTATAGATGCACTACTCACCAGTCATGGACAGCCCCTCTTCAACAGAAGCTGAATATAACTTCTTCTTCCCCGTCTCCACGACTTCAAACTCCTTTGTAGTTGTCTTACACATTGTGTCTGAAAAAAAAACAAAATAAGTAATTATACTGATTAGTTTTAACTAGTTCTGACTTCTGTGCTGGTATCATGCACTTCAGTGCATCCGCGTCATTGATAAGGGAATTGCAAACAGTAGCTACCTTGATTCCAATTATACGTAATCTTCTGTATGCTTAAATCAGGGAAGTGACAATAAATTGATATCTTTATACAGTTGTTGTCGTTGTTGACTAAGGTTAACAAACGAATGATAATAATGGGCGTCTATTATTGCCCCATTGCTGGATATAGCTTTTATTTTACATGTGTGAAAATGTACAAATTATTATCTAAACAAATTATATTGTTGAGAATAAAATCACCCACCAAGGGCTATCTCAAACAATATAAACTAATGTTGCAAATTGTTTAGTCTAAGCATTTTCATTCATCAATGTCAGATAATGTGAAATGAACTAATAAAACTTCGTGGAAAAGTTCAAAAATTGTATTAAATTGGATAAAGAAGAATACATATTTTTTTTTAAGATTTTGGGTAAATTACTACGTTTGATAAATCTTAAAAGAAAATGGTTTGCAAAACAAAACAAAAAAATTAAGAAAGTTCTTATTATTTGTACAGGAATTACTTTAGCATATTTTTAGACGAAATTAATTTATGATGTTGCTTATCTGTTGCATGATTCGATATTTTCAATCGCAATTATGAACGGTACTTTCGTAGATTATTCGCTAATAGCATAGTGGTTAAGCGCTGGCTACTGCATTGGAGGTCAAGGATTCGATTCCAGCATAAAAAAATATATGTTTCCTAAATACATCGTTTACATCAGAAGAGATATATAATAGGGGCTGGAAATGAAATAGTTTTCAAAGGTTCTGGACATGTAGACGAAAAGAGTAGAAAAATGACTTCAGAGAAACTAAAGAGATGTTGAAATTTCCGGGAATCGAAGGTACAGGCTCTGAAATATTGGTCACTGGCATATATGGGTATTTTTTAAATGGTGTGAAATCATTTATTTTTTCGATTTAATAATTTTAAGTGGGTTGAAGTTGTATGTGGGAAATAAAAGCGAGGCTTTGCCCAGCAGTAGAAAAGTTGGCTGGAGAAAAAAAATATTGGGTATCAATTTTTTGCCCATAAACATAGGTGCCCTAATTTTTTTGCATTACCTATAAAACACAATACATTTTCTTCAGTTCCAAAAAACAAGAATAATCATACAAATTAAAATATTTTTTTATTTTAATAAAATTCTCATTTAACATGTGCAGCCTTACCAAATAAAATCCAAAAATAATTGTATCAATTAAATTGATCAATTCAGGTACTCCTACGCACTCTGATACAGTTTCTCCTAATAACGGTTTACTAATGTCTCCGGTCCTTATATATTGCGTTATATACGTCACGATTTATCTCATTTCTGACTACGTTGTCATCGTTACGGTTCGTTGCGATCGGTGTACATAGTTATTTGTGGAAAAGCTATGCGTAGTCAGGTAAATAGTATCTGTTTGGTCTTTAGATCCCCAGTTATAAGTGACAGTTTCTAGCATTTTTTGTTTGCTGTTTTTGAATGGAATATTTGTAATTTTAGGCTTTTGGTTGAATTAAAATTGGAGAGTTTTTCTGCTAGCGTTTGTTATAGGCAAGAAAAAAGGGGCTTGAACCCGCTGAAAGAAAAGAGGCTGGTCTTTAAAAGACATATGCTTAGTTTGCAACTTAATCTTTTGGCCCCTAAAAAAAAAAAGACCAAACGGGCACTAACTACTATAATAATAATAATTTAATGTGTTTTAAAAAGTCTTATTTAACTGTGACCACATATTATTTAAAATACCTGTCAAGTCTAAATTGGACTTGCATATCAAAAATTTTAATCAAAACTTACCAAAGAGTTTTTACATCTTTAAACTTATGTTCAAAACTGGCCGTTATATTATATTCCAAATGACGGCCATTATTTATTGGAACAAAGAAGAAAAAAAAGTAAACAAATGGCGTTCCCAATTTTTTCGACGAAAGAAGGCCAGCAACCCTTTTGAAATTAAAAGAAAGAAGATCAGGTTTTATTCAAAATAGCATTCCACCTTTTCAAAATATGGGCGTAGTCTTTAGAGGTTTTCATGTAAGGAGTCTGTAGTTATAAAAAATAATCAGTATCTGTTATTAAAATTTTTTTAGAAAATATGGTCATTTTTCTATGCGTTGAATATCACCAATTAGTCAACCAGTTTACTACAATATACATTTTTTTAATTTAATTAATTTTATAATACTTAATTAGCGCCTTATTATTTTATTATATTAATTAACGCCTCAAAACCACTTTTTAGAATAAAACCTCAACAACTTCAACTTGGCCTTTGTGGAAAAGACACCACAAGAGTAAAACCTATTCAATACGGTATTTGACACCATCATCAATTGACGTACTTTTTATGAATGACTAGTCATTTATTTATATCAAAGTAACTAAAAATCAATTTAAGAGTAAATTAAAAAAATAATTAGATATTTTTATTAAAGGCTAAAGTTAAGAAAGGTTTTAATGAATTTGTGCCTTACGTTCATTGGGTTATGGTGTCAAATATTCCATCCGGGGTTGCGGAATGTTATAGTGGTTACCGTGACCCTGGAACATAAAGGGCAATCGAAGGAACATGCGTGGGTTTTAGTCACTAAGAGTCTGACACGCCCTCCCGCCGCACCCAGGACGGGAGCAGTCATTGGATGATTTCCCACTCACCAAAAAAAAAAAACTGATTCCTTTTTTTTAGTTCTTAATTACTTAAGGAATCGAATTACCTGGGTTGACTGGTTGACTGGGTTGACTGGTAGAGAATGCCTAAGGCATTAAGTACTTGTACGCTTGTGCATAAAGTTTAAATTGAGATGCGTTTATTAATTAGCGACGATCTTTAGCTTCTGTCATCGCAATAATCCGGGTAGCACCGGTCGCTGATATGTTGAAAGGAAATCGTTTGTCATGGTATGGGCATGTTAAGAGGACGAGTGAGACGGTTATAGTTAAGACAGTTATAATGTAGAAGGTTGGAAGAGGAGAGGAAGACCGAAGAAAAAATGGATGGAATGTGTGAAGAATGATATGAAGGAGAAAGGGGTAAGTGATAGCATGCGGCGGCAGACAGGTTGGTATGGAGGAGAAAGACGTGTTGCGCCGACCCCAAGTAAAATGGGATAAGGGCAGGAAGAAGAAGAAGAAGAAGAAATGATGTCGCACTTGAGATCTTATTTGAGTAACGTCTATTAATACGGGCCTTAGATTATTGATCTGCTCCCACAGGTCTTAAGATTGAGGATAGAGGAAGAATAACTGTATAGTATAATACGTACATTTTGTTTTGTGTTGTGAGATGTTTTATTGCTTAGCGTATTCAATTGGCATGTTGTTGGTATCGGGTGTATATTTCATGATACCAGCAACACTGTATCCCGAAACAAAAAATGTGTTTTCTGAAAAATATTTAGGAATTAACAATGATGCAAAATGTAGGTAGATTAATTTTTTATAAAAATAGTCGTATTTGATTAATTGAGCTTCAATTTACACGTACTTACATTGTTTAACTTATAATTGATTCAATACATTTGGTAAACCGTAACCGTTTACGGTAATAGACGAAGGATTTCATAGCGTAGACTAAATTGCATACTATCATTTGACACATTATTTGACCCACTCCCTTTATAAACTAAAATAATATAAAGAATTCTGTGACGGAAAATTTAGCTCCACATTTTATTTTAGGCCATCTGTCACGGAGGCAAATATTACTGTCAAACATGTCCATTTGCACTGCAGTAATATTTACGACATAGATAACGCGTCGTTAGGGAGCTCGTATGTTTGCTCGGCAAATTTGTTCAAGCATCACGTCCGGGGGGGTCTGGTGCAAATCCGCAAGTAAACAGAAGATTCTACTATTGTTCTAGACCTAGGCCGTTGTCCTGTGCCAGCGAGGCGAGAAATTGTGCTTGGATCCGAAGCCAATTTATTTTCCTTGAGACTGATTTGGCAACTGCAACTTTTGTAAACCAGAATCTGTTTTTGACCACTAACAAATCGGAAATGATGGATTTTAAGACTTGAAAACGGGTGGTTGACGAGTAATCGACGTTTAAGTTGAGAGAAACAGAGTTATAAGGAAAAAAACACAATTGTTACTTCTGTTCTCCAAAAGAAAGATGGATATTGGTGCCGATTCTCTTGTGCACAAACTAACGTAAATTTAAGTTAAGTGCATCTTTCTCTTTTCTATTAATTAAGAAAAGGACAGAAGATCAAATATTAGTTAAGTCCTGTCAAATTTAGACACTCCATAGATAATTTAGACGCAATTTAAAAACATGGCGTCTAAATATACGTCAATTGTCATCAGGCGCTGTCTAATTAGGCAGGATTAAACTAAAATGTATCTTCTGTCCTTTTTTTTTAAGAAATGGAAAGAGAAAGATGCACTTAACTTAAATTTACGATAGTTTGTGCACAAGAGAATCGGCACCAGTCTTTGTAGTTTAAATCTTAATAATTATAAGCGAACTTTAAATTTAAGAATAAATTCAATTCACTGCATAGGCGCTTAAGGGAAGCGCCTATGCAGTGAATTGAATTTATTTTATGAACGTTTTTTTGCCACGCATCGTTGATTGTGAGAAATGAGAAATCCTGGAAATTATTCCAAATCTTACCTTACATGCTAGTTCCTCGTGGCACAATAATCAATACATTATAAAACGATACACCCCTGTCGTGTCTGTCCGATCAAATGAATTTTCATCTTGATGTCACTAATAGTCAGAGTGATTCATGATAGAGGACAACACCCAACAATTTCAAAGATATGTATCATCCTTGCGAAGTCGGGGCGGGTAGCTAGTTAGCTAATATTAATAGTAATAGCCTTTTACGGTCCCACTGGTGGACAAGGTCCTTTCCTCATTCAAGAAGGCACGAGCATTGACCACCATGCTTGCTCAAAGGGTTTTATGACTTCGAACTCTTATTTTTTATTTCCTCACGATGTTTTCTTAAACGACTTCTGTGATGTCGAATAAACTTTACACAGTACAAATAAACTGAAAAAGTCAAAACCAGCAAAAAATATAAAAATATCTTCATAATATTTTCGCATCGCACACATTATATCGCGTAGGACAATAGGTAAAACTGTTGATTGTGTCACTGAACTTGGAAGGACGGGGAGATGGCGCAGTTCATAAACAAGTATTAGTTCACGATGTGTTTTTGTTTTTAGTTATACGCCTATTTGCTCGTTTCGGTGAAAATAATGACACTGTTTAACAAATTATTTTGTCCCTCTACAGGGCATGCATACAGTGGTGGTCATATAATTAAGAACGATTTGTAATACCCGACATTTTGATAGAAAAACAATGTCTTGTGCGTTTTTATATTTGTTCTTAAAAGTAATTCCTTATGTCATGTAACAGCTACATAGATAGTGTAAACGTGATTAGTACGAAATATTAAAATCACTTACTATTTTTATTGCTAATTTAATAAATAATCGATACCTACAAATTCATATAGGTAGCAATAAAGCTGGCCAAATAATTAAGAACGATTCTTAAACGGCTCAAGTGTTGTTTCAGTAGATACTTAAATTTTAAAAATCGAATTAAATAAGATTGTGAAAATGTTCAAAAAAGCAAAATAATATATTGCATTCTAAGTTAATAGTTTGTTACGCGTCTGAGGCTTTTAATGACTGCATTACAATGACGAAGCATTTACTCTATATTTTTTTGTAATTTTCCAAGGGAATACAGCACCTCTACCTATATTACCTCATCGTCAATTTGAAAAGAATGTGAGAACATTGTTTCATTCAGTGTATTTTTGTACTGGATATGATCCATGTTTTCTTTTATCAGTCTAACAAGTTCAACACAATGACCAGAGAAGCATCCCTAAATTTTCACATTTCCACCATCATGGTTTAAAGTCACTTTTGTGTGCTTACGATTGAAAGCTGTATTAGGAGAGCATCAAACTGATACAGCTGTGTAAATGTTTTTTTCGTTAGAGAAAATAACATTTTTCCACTGTCTTACTGTCCAGCGTTTATAACTCCTAGCAAATGCAACCTGGGCTTGCCTATGACACAATTTCAACATGGGAATCTTTCTTGCTTTGCTTTTATTTGACTCCGCCTGTACCAAACGCCTTCAGATATTGCTTGCTGAGATCACTGAAGAGTTATTTTTACCAAAATAATATTTTCTCAACTCGTCAGACCTTTTAAAAGGGTATTGTTCCGCGAATGCACGATATTTTCATCGTGTCGCCGAGGTTACTTTCTCTGTTTAAGTATGCGCAAAATAATTGTAGTTGTTTGATACGTAGTGTACGGACGCCCCGTACGTGTTAAAATGCTTTACAGCGTGGAATATCATCGATTTTAAGTAAGTATTGCAGATCTTTTTTTGATATCTTTGAATTTAACCAATTCCTATCGCGAAGTTTTATTATCACTTTCCATGTAGATTCATCAAAAATTTTATTCTTCTTCATTATCCATACTAATATTATAAATGGGAAAGTATGTCTGTCTGTCTGTCTGTCTGTCTGTCTGTCTGTCTGTTTGTCTTTCTTTCACGGCAAAACGGAGCGATGAATTGACGTGATTTTTTGAGTGGAGATAGTTGAAGGGATGGAGAGTAACATAGGCTACTTTTTGTCTCTTTCTCATGCGAGCGAAGCCGTGGGCAAAAGCTAGTTTTTTTATAAAACAATCGACTTTTTGACTGTTACAGCACTAAATAGCAATAAAATTACTCAAATAGAGGTCTTGTTACAAAGAATTGTAAATTATTTTTTTTATAAAAAAATATCTTTCCATCTTTCTTAATTACTAGCTTTTGCCCGCGGCTTCGCTCGCGTTAGAAAGAGACAAAAAGTAGCCTATGTTACTCTCCATCCCTTCAACTATCTCCACTTAAAAAATCGGCTTATTGGACGATTCGCACGAATTTAACTCGCACAAAACGTGCGAATCGACTCCTTTATAAAAATATTATTTTTCTGTAGTCGATTCGCACAAAGTTCATTTATTGGCGTGCGAATCGACACCTTCACAAATATGTAGTAGGCTATTCGCACACATATTGTTTTTTTTATGAAATGCAGTAAAAGTACACATGAGTACAGAAGTAGTAAGGTCAAATGTGTTTTACTCGTAATAGATAGAAAATAAAAACACAATCTACACACAACAACATGGTCTAGGGATATTTCAATTAAACCTAAATAACTAATTAAAGTCTATTAACTATTTGTTAAGACACCTAAACATTAAAATAAACCTTGTAATCTGATGATGTACTTTTAGATAAAGTTGATTAAAAAAAAACTTAGAAGAAGAGAAAAAACTGAGAAAAAATTTCAATCAAAAGACAAAATCTTTATTTTTGAAACATCAAAACCTAAACAACACAACTATTTTATTTATAAAAATTGTTAAAAACTTAAAATTAATAATCCGTGGATCCACCTAAGACTCTCCTGACACATGCCTTGTATTCAAGCGAGGTTCGTTTTACCGCCGAGACGAATTCCTGCCCAAACCATAATCGTGCCACCTTGATATGCATGAACTTGTTGTGGGTGCAGGGGGCGTACCACCTGGAGGACACGGTCGAGCACACAGTTGAGGTGTGCCGCGCATGGGCGGAGCATCGACGTGTCCTCGGCGATCGGCGGCGGTGACAGGACTGTGGTTCAGGCCATGCTTCGGGGCGAGACGGAATGGGATGCCGTCGCCTCCTTCTGCGAAGCAGTTATGCTAGTGAAGGAAGCGGCGGCGCGCGAGAGGAAACGACGAGCCTCTCGCCCCGGACTAAGACCCAGGCGAAGACGTCGAGAGTCGCAAGACGACTACCGGCCACCGTAGGCGCGGTTCTGCGGATGGCGAGCGATGGGTAGCTCGCCGCCCGGCTAGGACCAGGACCGCGTAGACGGCGCGTTTTGTTCCACGCGCGCCTCAAAGAGAAGGAGTCAGCACAGGAAGGGGCCCAACAGGGCCAACGCCTGCCGGGGTTGCGGAATGTTTATAATAGTTACCGTGACCCTGGAACATAAAGGGCAATCGAAGGAACATGAGTGGGTTTTAGTCAGTAAGAGTCTGACACGCCCTCCCGTCGCACCCAGGACGGGAGCAGTCATTGGATGATTTCCCACTCACCAAAAAAAAAAAAGTATTGCTTTGATATTACTTTCAGTGGGAAAGAGACGGCGCTAGACAACGTGTCTAATGCTGTCACTTGCACACTCCTGAACAGGAATAAAACAATCTTACTTTAAACGTCATGGTAAGGGGGCTGCAGTCGATTCCAACGTCCATGTTCTCTCCAAAGGGGGAACTCTTCGCGAATCAGGATGAAATCCAAACCTGGATTCATGTGTGAAAAGCACAAGTGACCATTGATAATAATTTCAGTTTTCGTGTGTAATAGCCCATTATAATCTTCTTCCTCGATTGCCTCTCCTTAGTGCTGGTACCCGAAATGGCCTACGAACACATAGGACATGGTTGACTTCATGCAGTCGTCTTCTTAAAGTTTGACCGCTTACTAGGAAACTATACACTCTCTGTAGCCTTTGAACCAATTGCATCGCCGTTACATTTGGGTGACTTCGTGCAGCATTTACTATGAATCGGTCCTGTACATGTGTTGTTATGCGTTGTGGTGATTATGGTTGGGCAGGAATTCGTCTCAGCGGTAGAACGGACCTCGTTTGGATACAAGGCAATATGACTGCTCTAAAATACCGAGATGAGGCAATACAACAGCACGATATCCAAGCTATAGACTGGTCTGCACAATCCTCTGACTAAAATCCTATTGAGCATGCCTGGGATATGCTTCTGAGAAGAGCTCTTAGGAATTTCCCTGAAGATATTGTGCATGAAAACCAGCTTTTCTTGCATCTTAGCAGGACTTGGGACAGTATTCCACAACAGGATATTGCCACCGTTGTTTTGTTATGCAGAACCGCTGCAGATGTGTCAGGAGAGTCATAAGTGGATCCAGGATTATTAATTTTAAGTTTTCAACAATTAAAAAAAAATTGTTTTGTTTAGGTTTTGTTGTTTCAAAAATAAAGTTAGAATTGACATTTTGTCTGAGCTTTTCCTCTTCTTTTAAGTTTTTTTTTTAATTTTACTTTATCTAAAAGTTTATTATCTGATTAGATAGGCTATTAAACAAGGTTTATTTTAATGTGTAAGTGTCTTAACAAAAAGTTAATAGAATTTTTGTTATTTAGGTTTAATTGAAATATCTCTAGACCATGTTGATGTGTGTAGATTGTGTTTTCATTTTCTATCTATTACGAGTAAAACACATTTGACCTTACCACTTTTGTACTCAAGTGTACTTTATCTTAACTGCATTTCATAAAAAACAATATGTGTGCGAATAGCCTACTACATATTTGTAAAGGTGTCGATTCGCACGCCTTTGTGCGAATCGACTACAGAAAAATAATATTTTTATAAAGGAGTCGATTCGCACGTTTTGTGCGAGTTAAATTCGTGCGAATTGTCCAATAAGCCAAAAAATCACGTCAATTCGTCGCTCCGTTTTGCCGTGAAAGAAAGACAAACATACAGACAGACAGACAGACAGACACACTTTCCCATTTATAATATTAGTATGGATTGATTTTATTATATAATGATTTTATTATATGTATTGATGTATTGATTAAATAATGGTGCTTTTAATATTTTTTTTGTTTTTGTATGGCCATCCTGGACTTTTTTTTAAAACTAAAAGCCCATTTCATAACATTTCCTTTCAACGATCTTTTCTTCAAACGTTAGGTGACAGCGACAATGACAGTATTGCCAGATTACTAAACAACTATTAGGCCACTCATATACACGTGAATCTAGATTGTGATAATGTTACAAATCTTTTATGAATAAAGGTGATATGGTTTAAATAAATTTTGTTTACATTAATAGGTAAGTGATACGAAGTTCACCGGGTCATCTAGTATGTATATAATAGTAAACTCACTGCCTGATATCAACGTGTTTGTTAATATATAACAATAACTAACTAAATACATTAAACTTGGAGGGTTTATTATTTGTGAAGAATATAAAAAATAGCTCTAAAGGGTTAAAATAGTAGGTAGAAGTTCGACATCCACGCGGGCGAAGTCGCGGGCGAAGGCTAGTAAATATTTTAAATCTAGATATTTTTTTCATCTTAATATTATTTTTGTACGTTGGAAATAAGAAAAGCTGTTACAGTATTATCTTTTACAGCATATTACACGCCTTTTTGTTATTTCAAACCGTATTAAATGGCTTTTATTTGCATGATTTGGATTTATGAAAATGATTCCATTCGTATTTTGAAAACAATTAAACATTACTTATTTGTGTCAGGTTTGACGGGTTGTAACCTCTATGGTTGTAACTGTTTTGACACTTGATTTGCCGGTTACTATGACAACGACATCCAACAGAACATGGACAACTTTTATATGGGAAAATGGAATTGTTGTTTTACTCTATCTTTCTCGCAATTTTAGAGACAAAAAGTAGCCTATGTTACTTTCCATCCCTTCAACTATCTCCATTTAAAAAATCACGTCAATCCGTCGCTCCGTTTTGCCGTGAAAGAAAGACAAACAGACAGACAGACAGACAGACAGACAGATACACTTTCCCATTTATAATATTAGTATGGATATGGCCAACCAATAAGTTTACAAAATATTTCAAAGGTATAAAACTTATTATTATTTTATTGAATTAATCATATTACAACTGTAAGCTGCGATAGTGTGGCATAGTTTTGCGCTACTTAGAGACATCTAAAAGACATGCAAAAAGTGTTATTTTCGTAAAAGTTTATTTTTAAACAGTCATTCTTAATTAGGTATATGACCAGTGTAGCTTCGGTGTTGCGGCATGTTCTAATGAGTTACCTCACCGTAGTCCCGGAACTTAAAGGGTAAATGAAGGAACATCAGTGATTTTTTGTCGTGTGGTCAAGATAGACCATCACAAGTATGTATATTAATTTAATTTCTGAAGCTAAAAAGAGACGATAATGCCTGAATTTGTTTTGGCATATCTGAAATATCAAATTTTCTGTTAGGAAATTCCGACTCCATTCCCACTCTGAGAAAAAATGCCTGTTAGGAAATTCGGACTCCATCTAGTTTTAAAAATATTAAGAAGAATTTTCTGTTAGGAAATTCCGACTCCAATCCCACTCTGAGAAAAAATGCCTGTTAGGAAATTACGGCTTCATCTAGTTTTAAAAAATATGACGTATATGACGTGTTAAAGTGGTTTAAATACCCTACCTAAAAAGTAACAATTTCTAAAATATAATTATTTATTTGATTAAATATAAATGAAAGTTAGAAACACCCTCCGTTTTCATCTAGAGCAATTATTTGATCATTTTCTACCAGGTTATTTAACCTTTCGACGACCAAGCGACAGCCGGCTGTCGCGTTGCTATTGTCTTTCTATTGTGTCTTGAATCACGTGTGTTCGAAGGTTTGGGCAAAGCTTAGGTCTATTTTCATGCAGGAACCATGCGGGCTAAGGAAATTTCCGATTTAAAATTCATATTGCTAACTAGCTGTACCACAGTTCCATTCACTTTTCAAGCTTACAAGTTTCGTTTTTGGTTTCGGCTTTGCTCCGTTGGTCGCAGTGATCATCTATTTTTTACAAATATGGCTAACGTAAAACAGTTTTTTCAATATAACTGATGGTTTCAGAATTAAACGTTTAACCAGAGACAAAGACCTACATCAGCTATTAGTATATCTATATTTTTCACACAGGGTTTCCTTGAGGTTTTCAAATGTCGATGTCGGTGATGTCCAACATTAACATGTTAAAAATGCATTAAAAATAAAAAAGCAAATTTCATTCAGTTACGTCACAACATCGGGGCATCTAAAGAACCTAAAAAAAACCTTTCTTGAAATCCCTGAGCTAAGATAAAGTTCATTCGTTAATACAGTACATAAAATACGGTAAATGTTTGTAAACAATACATTATAGGAAGAGCAAAGTGTCCTAACACAGACCAAGTGAAAAGTCATTATATAACTTGTGAAAGAAAATAATTAATTTGTTTTATTTCATATTTTTTATTTCACAATTTTATGATAGCTTACGCACAACGCTAACTACAACACACATAATTCAGTATGAACAAATAGAAAATGCGTTGTGCTGACCCTAAGTTGAATGGTAGGTAAGTACAGTGTCGGTAAATAAAATCATGACCGATGCTGACGGCCCAACTTAGTGTTAATTGGTCACCTTCTATGGCAAATCCAGAAGTCTCATAGAGTGTGGTTTACTAAGAATATTAAGAGTAGGGTGTAAATATGCCGAAAAACTTGTTTCACTTTAAACTGAATGTTTGCAAATTACGCAATTGAATGGCTTTGTCAACTTGGGCTGTGATGTTGTTACTAGACGGAGCGAGAGCGGTGGACCCTAACCAGCTGTTTGATGTATCAGTTTCTAACTTGTTACATCCATACTAATATTATAAATGGAAAAGTGTGTCTGTCTGTCTGTCTGTATGTTTGTCTTTCTTTCACGGCAAAACGGAGCGACGAATTGACGTGGTTTTTTAAGTAGAGATAGTTGAAGGGATGGAGAGTAACATAGGCTACTTTTTGTCCCTTTCTAACGCGAGCGAAGCCGCGGGCAAAAGCTAGTACTCTCATATTGTAAGTCTCTAAGTAATTTAATCCTTCGAACACACGTGAGTCGAAAGGTTAATTAATATCTCCTAAAAGCCTGTGCTTACAGTCGGTACGGCTTTGCTTAACGTGGCACGACACTTTTTTTTTTTTTTTTTTAATTATTATGGGCTTGCTCTTGGTCCCAGACTAGCCCGAGGGCATAGACGGGGCCTACGATGGAGCGAGCTTACCCAATAGATGCCTATGCACTCGTTTTTTAAATACTTCCGGGTTATATGAATTTGGAAACACAGACGCCGGCAGGGAATTCCATTCCTTCGCGGTGCGCATTATAAACGATTTTGAGAAGCGCTGCGTGCGGATATGAGGAATATCAACCAAGAAAGGGTGGTATCCTGCCGTACGTTTCAGTATTTTGCAGGCTCTGACATCTTGCAGTATGCGGAGTTTCATAGGACATCTTTCATGCAATGCATGTCACGCACGACGCTATTGTCCACCAGTCGGTACTAGACTAGACTCAAACTTGTTTAAATTATTTACGAATAACACTCACATTCCTTAAACAAGTCTCACGTTTGTTCTCGGTGTAGTCTCAAGTGGTGCAGAACTCCGGGGGAGACGGAGTTACCGCTGTATGCATTGGCATCACGCGACATGTTTCGGTCTATTCGTGTTTAAGTAAAGGGATGTCAGTCAGTCACGGCCAGCTAGAATAAATTTTACGACAAAACTTAAAGAAGGTACTGTGCAGTGTTTATGTAACTGCTTTTAGATAACTGGCTAGAAAAATACCTTTGAGGTTTTATCTTAACACTCAGCATGAAATTGAAATATTCGAGAAAGAATATTTCAATTTGATTTTGGACTTTTGTTTTTGATACGGATTGCTGCATGTCGCGTCCGAGGCTCATGCAGTGAGCATGTTCTAAATCTATATAAATAAAAATGAATTGTTGTTCGTTAGTCTGATTAAAACTCGAGAACGGCTGGGCCGATTGAGCTGATTTTAGGTTTAAAATGTTTGTCGTAGTCCAGGGTAGGTCTAAACGGTGAGCAAATAAGAAAAAATTGCGAGAAAGATAGAGTAAAACAACAATTCCATTTTCCCATATAAAAGTTGTCCATGTTCTGTTGGATGTCGTTGTTCATCAATCAAGTGTCAAATTCAAGTGTGACAGTTACAAGCATAGAGGTTACAACCCGTCAACCTGACACAAATAAGTAAAGTTTAATTGTTTTCAAAATACGATTGGAATCATTTTCATAAATCCAAATCATGCAAATAATTAGTTGGTTTTATTTTAAAGCCATTTAATACGGTTTGAAATAACAGAAAGGCGTGTAATATGCTATAAAAAATAATACGGTAACAGCTTTTCTTATTTCCAACGTACAAAAATAATATTACGATAAAAAATATCTAGATTTAAAATAATTACTAGCTTTCGCCCGCGGCTTCGCCCGCGTGGATGTCGAACTTCTACCTACTATTTTAACCCTTTAGGGCTATTTTTTATATTCTTCACAAAGAATAAACCCTCCAAGTTTAATGTATTTAGTTAGTTATTGTTATATATTAACAAACACGTTGATATCAGTCAGTGAGTTTACTATTATATACATATATCAATTGACTTCTCTCGGCCTCAGTGTCAGACTTTTACTGACTTTTATGATCCGCAACTCAGGCAGGCCCTAGAGGGCTCCGTCACGTGCTGACTGCTCTGTGAGGCGCGAATGGAACAAACGTGCCGACAACACGGGCCTGCTCCTTACCTATCACTCGCCGTCCGCCGGACACGGCACGGCGGTAGCCCGCCCAAGCACAACATACCTTCACCGTATGCTCCACCGAGTCCTCCAGGCGACCGTTGTCGCAGTGGTGACACCTAGGCAGCGCTTCTGCCCGAAATCTGACACAGGAACCTCCTGAAATCTCCATGTCCGGTGAGGACCTAGGCTGTGTCCGGCGATACGTGAGAGCGCCGTGGCGCCTCTCCGGCCACTCCTCAAACAATGATGAATGTATCTCTCCAATGTCTCCACCCACATACAATAGAAGACTGAGACCGGGTATTTAATTTTGCTTCACGACGCACTCTCATAAGCATACGAAACGACACCCCACATACAAATCGAATCAGGGATAGAACCAAACAATTGTTAAATTTACTGAATTAATTGATTACTTTTTGTTTTTGACCAAACGACCCAATATTTATCACGAACGCATCGACAATCAAACACATTTTACAACAGGGATAGAACCTGCACGAAGGAAAGCTGCCTGGGATGATCATTATTTTCACTTTGAAACAAAACAAAGACCCCAGCAAACCGCAACGCATTAATGAAACCGCATTCAATTAGGTTAAGCCGTTTTTGAGATTAGCCCGAACAAACGTATAGACAAACAGACAAAAATTCTAAAAATCATTGTTTTGGGTTCTATTGCGTATATAAAGTTCCCCTAATTAAGTTTTTCTTATTTATCTTCCATGTACAGACACCGACCTTTTACAATTTTAATATATATATTGATTTTATTATATGTATTGCTTAAATAATGGTGCTTTTAATATTCTTTTTTGTTTTTGTATGGCCATCCTGGACTTTTTTTTAAAAACTAAAAACCCATTTCATAACAAATGTCCTTTCAACAATCTTTTCTTCAAAAGTTAGGTGACAGTGACAATGACAGTATTGCCAGATTACTAAACAACTATTAGGCCACTCCTACACACGTGAATCTAGATTGTGATAATGTGGGGAAATCGATACAAATCTTTTATGAATAAAGGTGATATGGTTTAAATAAATTTTGTTTACATTAATAGGTAAGTGATACGAAGTTCACCGGGTCATCTAGTCAACAATAAATCCAGTTAAAAGTGCTCCCTGTTTATATTTCAATAATTACACTATACAAAAAGTGTTGACCGGAGGGCTCTTCAAGCCCTCCCACATACTAAACACACACGTTAGGTCCCGGAGGTCTTTTAACACCTCACAGTACCTACCACTGCTGATAGGTCAGGAAATCCTTAAGTTTCCCAGCTGAATCAGTAGCTAAATGAATGACTACATAAGACTATATAAGTATATGAAGACTATCCTGGATGTGTTTTCCCGACACATGCATCAAGCAGTGGCCTATACTCAAACAAAGACGAAGACGGTGGGGAAACCCGTACTTTCAGAGCTAAATAAATAAAACGATGAACGTACGTCAGAAACTCGTGCATGTCTCATACAATATCTATATTATGTAAGAAAATTGTATGTATTTACTAAGATCACGTTGAAGAATTGTTTGTACCGCTTTCGCTCTGTTGACTATGTCCATGTTTATTCTATAATTAGACGAGATAGTCTTAAAATAAGACACGTTTTTTAAACGAGAATAAAACGCGACACGCCTTTATTTGATGAGACGGCAGACAGTGGTTTTCTTCCATAAACTTTTAGTTATAACTACGTAATTTTTAGTTACACATTCATTTGTTGAAATCAAAATCTAAAGTTAACACACAAAAATCATTAATTATAATATTTATAATAAAAAAAAACACTTTAATTCAGTAACTATTGGTGTATACAATATTTACAAACTAAATTACTAGTCTAAAAAAAGGAAAAACACTAGAATAAAAATAAAATGGCATCAAGAAACTCCTTCGCATCACTGACAACCGGTAAAGTGCCAAAGAGGCTGGCAGCATTGCCACGTTGGATGGCAATACTAAGCCTCTGGCCAAGATAAAAGCGAGTCTTTGGGTCACGGGATGAGTCAACTAGTCTTTTCGACAGCTCCTAAAAATAAGGTGGGCATTCGGACCTTGGCTCGAGGGTTTCCAGTAAAAGTTACCACTAAAAGTTACCACTAAAATAAAATAAAAATAAAGCATTTTAATGTATTCATAGGCCAATTTCTTCATCTGCATATAGGCATGCAGAGAATTTAGATGAAGTGAACTTGAGCTGAAAATTCCCCCAGTAACCTACCATGAGATAGCATTATAACACCTTTTACGTAATATTAGGTTTGAGTGACACTTACTCACCCTCGTATACTGTATCCATACTAATATTATAAATGGGAAAGTGTGTCTGTCTGTCTGTCTGTTTGTCTTTCTTTCACGGCAAAACGAAGCGACGGATTGACGTGATTTTTTAAGTGGAGATAGTTGAAGGGATGGAGAGTAACATAGGCTACTTATTGTCTCTTTCTAACGCGAGCGAAGCCGCGGGCAGAAGCTAGTATAAGTATAAACACAAGGTAAGTATAACTCGTGACTATTCACATGACTAATTTTAAGTGCCTTATTCAAGCGCTAGGTTTAATAAATAGTAAATCATTTATTTTCAGGCATCTTGTTTGTGCCTTACACACTAACATAATATGAAGTAAATACCGTTTATTATTAGTATAAGACTTTTCACTATGCTAGTAACACTTCCACTGCTCTCAACCACTTTGCGCTGTTCTGAAACACCATGCCCTGCGGCCAAAAGTCTTCCTTCAACATGATACGGGCAGAAAAGTATTCGGGACTCGCACTAACTACGAACGCCTTGAAATTCACGTTACGCTGCGACTCCAGCAGTTGTATCCTCAATGCAAATTTCGACTTAAGCTACGTACAGACGAACAGCAGTTTGCTGTCGACAGAGGCAACTAACTGCAGCTGCCGCTATTGGTCGGCGTTTGTCATCGACACGTGGACAGCAAACGCCGCCGACCAATGGTGACACTTAATATGAACGCAGCGCGCGTGCTATTTGTTAGTCAGACTTCAGATAGACCGAGCGATCGCACTACAACAATAGGTACTGTCGACATAGTGGGCAGCAGGCAACGTGTCGAATACTGTAGCAGTTGCTTTTGTCGATAGTAGCATTTGCTTCTATCAACAGCTGAAGTTGACTCTGTCGACAGCTATAGTTGGCTCTGTCGACAGCTAAAGTTGGCTCTGTTGACAGCAAAGTGCTCGTCTAGGGATACAGATCTCGGATTCGGATAAGAAGCGCTAGGGACGCTCGCGTTGGCGCTAGCAAAATCCCTGTGGACCGGATTTGCTGGGGCTGCAAGAACAGGCGTTAAGTATAGTAATTAATTGGCAATTAATTAATTATTTGGTTTAGGTCCTCAAATCACACATAACATATTTGCTGGAAGATAACTCAGCTTTGGGTTAAGCTCGCCATTGTACATTATTCATATATTTTTGCTGTTTTTTTATGTTTATCGTTTTACTTGTGCAATAAAGAATAATGAATATTTTGTAAGTATACAAGTAAGTACCAAAGCTTTAATTGAATACTATAAATTAATCAGTCGCTCCATGTAAGATGCTAGATTGGATGCCTATCCCAACACATTTGGGAAAAGGCTAAATGATTACTAAATAAATACTCAGTTCCACTAATAATTAATTCTGACGGGTTTTCTGATTTGTAAATGAAATCAAAATTTGCAAATATCAATAACAAGCTGTCTCCCGCGGTTTTACCCCTCGTTATATCAGGTCTTTGGTTACTCGCTCTCGTGGGTCACAAAGTGATGTTACGTAGCCTATTCGTTATTCTGATGTATAGTAGACCTATTCGTTATAGTAAGTAGAGTTGCATAAATTGGACTGGCTCCTAAAATTCCTCAAAATCTAGCAGACCGTAATGTTAAGCAAATTATTATTGGCAATGCTAAAAAGCAGTGCTACCAACAAGACTCTCAATCTTTTTGAATGAAATCGTCATTCAAAAAAATTAAGCTCCCAGAAAAGCTTGGTGAAATGCAAATAATATTATTTAATGATGGAATGTGTTTTTCATTTTGTTATAACATAGATAATAATTACGGTATTTTAAATTATGACAAGAGTTTTCACATTTTAATACTTAATAAAAACTGGCCGTTTAATAAAAAAAAAAAGTGATGGCCACATTTTGTAAAAGTACTAGTCTAATATTAATATTAAATACAACCTCATTGCATCTTCTTATTTAACAGGAATCACTGGCCTTCTTTCATCGAAAAAATTAGAAACGCCATTTGTATTTTTTTTATTTTATTTTTTCTCAACAAAAATGGCTGTCAACTGTTTTTTGGATATAACAGCCAGTTTTCAAGATGTGAAAACTCTTTACTGAATTATTAAATTGGTAAAACCTATACAAACATCCGTGGAAATCGGGGTTTAGGCGCATTAGGGCTAATTCTCGTTTTGGCAACCGACTCCCAAATGGACTACTTCTCATAATGGCTTCTTCTCATTTGGGCTACTTCTCGTTTGGGCTACTTCTCATTTGGGCTACTTCTCGTTTGGGCTACTTCTCATTTGGGCTACTTCTCGTTTGGGCTACTTCTCGTTTGGGCTACTTCTCGTTTGGGCTACTTCTCGTTTGGGCTACTTCTCGTTTGGGCTACTTCTCGTTTGGGCTGCTTCTTATTAGAGTTATTACTGATTAAAGACTACTTCTCAATATTATAAGTATTACTTCTTGTAATAAATTACTTTAATCTGGTTTGAAATTAACATTTATTTATTTATAACATATACAAATCAATATGTCGTCGCATAGTACACGTAGCACTATCTGTTATTTCTTACCCGATTTTCTAAAAACAAAGTAAAGGCTGTACTGCCATCCATCTTATACGCCCACAATAAATATAAAATATAGATAATAAAGTATATATGCAGCAGGTAATCATTGAATTTAATAATTCATTACTAGATACATTGCCTGACATTTCCATAATAAAACCTCTTTATATTTATTATTGATTATTTTTACTTGCGGTGTTAACCTGTAATCAACTGTTGCACACGTAACTTTCCTATTGTAACTTGTTAACTGTTATTGTCATGTCTTGTGTAAACAGTTGTTGGTTAACCTTAAATAAATAAATTTTGAGATGAAATATTTGCTTGCAAGTTTGAACGGACTTAATTGCCCGTTGTCGGTCAAGATTACTGACTATGGTATTGATCGTCACATTCAGAAGCAAGTGAAGCGCTTTTAGGCGGCTCATATGAATCTGACACCAAGGCTTCTGCCTTCTTCATCTGCCTTTTGCAATAATTCATCGTTTAGTACTAGTACACACCCCTGTAAAGTTATAAGTTACGTAATATATATGTTAAACTCATATAAATAAATATGAGGCAAAGTATCAACATTTGCGAGTCATACTAACCAGTCAACGCAAGCACACGGTCTAAAATCGAAAATTGTGTAAGCGACATCTTCTTCTTTACATATATCGGTACAAGTTAGAAACAATGCTTCTGGGTTGTGACTGCAGTGGTTACTAAAGATTTCTTGAAAACAACAAATGTAAACAAATAAACGTAATGTCACTTGACAAATGACATGACAAGATTACCACATCATAATCATTATTTGTTTTATCATCAGTTTTTGGTACACCTTTACTTATTTCAAGATACATTCCCATATTTTGAGAAGTAGCCCTTTAATGAGTAATAACCCTAATGAGAAGTAGCCCAAGTGAGAAGTAGCCCAAATGAGAAGTAGCCCAAACGAGAAGTAGCCCAAATGAGAAGTAGCCCAAATGAGAAGTAGCCCAAATGAGAAGTAGCCCAAATGAGAAGTAGCCCAAATGAGAAGTAGCCCAAATGAGAAGTAGCCCAAACGAGAAAAAGCCCAAATGAGAAGTAGCCCAAACGAGAAGTAGCCCAAATGAGAAGTAGCCTTAATGAGAAGTAGTCCATTTGGGAGTCGGTTGCCGAAACGAGAATTAGCCCTAATGCGCCTAAACCGAAATCGGTTCGTGTGTTTTGGAGTTATAGCGTCAGGAAGGAAAACCCGACTTATTTTTATATAGTAGATTTTCAATGTCTGAAGTTCGTTTGCATGGTTTATTACCTATACAACTTATGATGACAGGGAACCTAATATATTAGCCACACGAAACTGTTTTTAGGTCTTTGTAATATTTTATAACTACGTATCGCTGTAAGTTTTATAAATCGGCCATTCTCCGAAAAGCAAATTTTACGTGTCCGGGCTTGAATAATCCGTACTTTTATCATATTCAATCATCCAATATTTTTTATATGTTAGATAGCATCCCTATCTAGCCATAAACAAAAACACAGGCTTCTGTTTAAAGTATTTAAGACTAAATTAATTTAATCTAAGTTCAAAAACCTCTGTTCTCTAATTACCGTAACGTGTCCGCACACTGTCTTAATGTTAAAACTTACTTGTAATTTTTATGACTTACAGGTTTACTTTGATCTATTCAACATTTTAAATGGTGTTAAACAACGTGTATCGCATAGTAAAATATTGACTCACTAGAACCAGTCTATAAATAATTATCATTAAATTATCGGATGTCCGATGGAAAGTTATAATTACCGTGACATATTCTGTTCTCGAGTGCACACCCCTAAAAAACAGTATTTGGCACACCACTTCCGAACGCGTCTCGTCTCCTCCATGTGTACCGCGAAACAGCAGCAGTTGCACGTCTCTAACGTTAGTGTACCGCTAATAAAGCGCTCTTGTATATAATTACCGTAACCTTGGTTACAAACTTTTCTAATTACCGTTTCACATTATATAAATTTGATTTTTTAAGTTAGACCTAAGTTGATCATGTAAATCGAGGCAGTACTTTGGCATCCGTACGTTGTAATAAGCTAGTATTTGCATATTTTGTTGGTTTCCGAAATTTTTAAGAAAATCTATCGTTTTCTAATTACCGTATACTAATTACCGTATGTTTATAATTACCGTTGTATGAAAAATTAATTCTTATTTACTAACTGTAGCCTCAAAATAGATGGGTACAGAAGTCAATCTACATGCAAAGCGCGCTTGAGCATCACCCACGATCATCAGTGATGAGTTGATGAGGCATATCCGCGGGATATATATATAATCCCGCGGATATGTGGAGGACGAGGCTTTCTTAATGCTAAGTCTCTCCTCAACCGCGAGACCCGGAGGTTGTATCTCCGGGAATATTTCCTTAAAGCTGACGTGGTTCCTTACGTCAGCACCGAGAATCCGAGATGTGGTCACTGTGGTCAAGAACCTCACTCCGCTCTCCTTAACTAAAGAAAACTGGCGCAAACTTGTAGTGCTTGAGGCAAAGGATCGTGAGGAAGTATGGCAGAGTAAGGCGCTACACGGGCGGTTTTTCCGGGCCCTGCATGGGCCCGATGTAGACTTTTTAGTGTCAGTTTAGTAGCTACAATTTGGTGACCTATTTGGGGAAACCGAAGGTTTTGTCTGTACAATTATGGATGAGGTTATCATGACGAAGAATTGTTTGGAATTTATTGTGAAAGATGGTACGGTTGACTTATGTCGGGCGTGTCACCTGCCGGAAGAACGATTCGACCCACTATCTCTGATTATTTTCGTCTTGCTAACAAAGAGGTGAATGGGCACAACCTAGTAGCCAGGATTATCAATCAGCAACTTGCTCTGAGATACGGCCTCGTAAAATCTGAAGATGGCAATGTCACATTGTACTGGGGTCGATACATCATCACTGAAAGGACTGTTGTAGCAAACAAGCCTGATATAGTTTTGGTGGATTGATTGGAGCGGCGCGCAATGCTCGTTGACTTAACGGTCCCGCGTGACAAGAACCTTGTGAAGGTCGAGAAAGATAATAAAAATTAAGTATCGACTTGGCTCGCGAGATTGTTGACATGTTGAATGTGGACTCAACGGTCGCTGTCTCGACCAACACCTATGGAGGCACCATTGGACACGGCTCGCATCGTTAGGAAGTTCTTCTCTCTGAAGCCCTGATCACCGGTAGCTGGGACCCTGTTCCCGATGCCGTTGGGCTACTGTTTTTTTTATATTCTTACATGTTTTTGTTTTTTTTTATATTTAAAAATGTAAATAATCTGTATGAAAATAACGCGAAAACGAACCCGCGGCTTCTCTCCTACTATACCATACTCTAGCCTACTCCAGCCTACCCTACTATATCCCACTCTAGCCTGCTCTAGCCTACCCTACTATATCCTACTCTACCCTACTCTACTCTAACCTACACTACTCTAAAGTACCCTTTTAATTTTATTTTTTTTTTCCATAAGAACCTTCTCCAAACAATAACAAACACAACAAAGAATTAGTGAAATCGGTACAAAGGTGACAAAGGGAAATAGGGATTCATTTTATATAAATAGATGTATACAAATTATTAATGTGTGTTATTTTTATTATATTATATCACATTTTACTTAAAATTGACAGTGTTTTCTAATTACCGTGGCATAAGATATTAAACTTTTCTAATTACCGTACTCATAATTTTTTTAAGTCTCAATAACTAGAAAACTACCAGTAATTAAAACATGCCTCATTTATTATTGAATTCGTATTTTTTACTAGTTTCATATTTTAATCAGTTTAAGGTAAATCAGTAAAAAATAAAAATGGTTACGGTAATTAGGCAAATAACGCCGAATCGGAGAATGACCGAAATATTAAAAAAAAAAACAAAACATGGTAATTGCGTTTTTTGTAAAATGCAGGGTTACATTTTATGTCGTGATGGCCTAGTGGATAAGGCGCTCACCTCTCGTGTAAGAGGTAGTGGGTTCGAATCTGGGCAAGTACCAATGTGCCTTTTTCAATTCGTATGTTTTTTACAAAGTTTATCTTGGACATCACTGACATCTCGAGCCTCGGAAAGCACGTAAAGCCGTTGGTCCTGGTTGTCGATCGTAGAACTTTGACAGTCATTACGGGTAGTATGAAACCAGAATTTCTGACCACTCTAACCAAGGGATATCGTTTCGCCGGTCAATCCGGTTTAGGCTAGAAGCCGACCCCAACATAATTGAGAAACGGGTAGGGAGATGATGAAGGTTATATTTAATTTTTTTTTAACTAGCCTATGCTGTCCCACTGCTGGGCAAAGGCCTCCCCTAACTCCTTCCAGACTCCCTTTTCCTTCGCTTCCTCGAACCAGCTCTCGTGGTGTGCGTCAAGTTCATCACGCCACCTTTTCCTGGGCCGGCCTCGGTGACGACGTCCATCCTCCGGCACCCACTGTGTAGAGAATATATTTAATTAGTTGAAGAAATATCATTCGAAGACTTCATCGAGAGAAATATTGATACAAAATATTGAACTGATTGGTATCAGATTAATAATTTTTATCGATATTTTTCATCAGATATAACTATTATAAGTTACAAGTTTTGTCAGATACTTGTATTATAACTTTATAAGTTACAATTCCATATTATGTACCTTATTACATTACTGCAAAACTCATTATTAGGCCCGATCTAAACTCAATTAAAAAGCTGCCTTTCCAACTAAATAATAATAAAGCGACCCCGTTCTGTTTCTTATCTTGCCACCGTTTTTCATCTAATTCTTTTGAGACTTTTCCTATAAAACGTTTGAAACTTTTTCTGTAAAAGGCTATAGTTACTTGATTTTCATGGCAAAACAATATGATAATAATTTAAACTTGGTCTGATGAAGAAGTCAGAAGGTGGGCAGGTGGGTGGGTGGATCTTCTCAATGGTTAATTACCTCCGGTTTGGGCTCATTTGGTCGCTTTGGAAATCCTCTTTAAAATAAAATCAAACTAAAGAGTCTTTGACGGGCCTGTTGGTCTAATGAATGGTTCGACTCCCACCCAAGACAAACATTGTGTGATGAGCATGATTGTTTGTTCTGTGTCTGGGTGTAATTTGTCCATAATTTGTATGTATTTAAAAGTTTAATAAGTATGTTTATCAGTTGTCTGGTTACCATAGTCCAAGCTCTGCTTAGTTTAGGATCAGATAACCGTGTGTGAGTTGTCTTAAGATATTTATTTTAAAATTTATTTTGAGTAAACGGAATTGTGACGGACGGAAGGCAAATTAACATGCTTTTGAACGGGTTAAGAGTACTCCAGGCACTCATAATCTTCCAATTTACATGAAACTTGCCCACTGTAGTCGCTACATAATGATTAGCACTTCCAAGTGTGTCAGCGTTAGAAAATCCCCTCGCTATTTGTGTTAGATGTTTGCGACAAACAGACAAATCTCGGAAGTGTTATGCGGAGATTAGTTGTACTGGGGCAGCATAAAACTGACTGTGTACGCAGACGTGGTTATAATTTAGTCACAGATTACATTGTTTGGTTATTTATTTACACAAACGTCTTTCGGAGAAGTGATTGTTCATCCTGTGCTTTACTTTACGGTGTGATCAAAACTGCTTTAAAATTGTTAAGAATGTCAGTGTACTTTTTAAAGATGCAAATAATTGTATCTTGACTGATTCATGACAAGTTCCTCATAAAGTGTAGTAATCTTAATGCAGACTTTGTGTTTAAAGTGGGTTTAGTCTCGTATGACTCACACTTTCTCACCAAGTGTACTAAACAGTGAAAGCAATGTAATTGCAGTGTCAATGGCTGACAAATTCATTTAAAAGTGGTTGGTTGTAGTGTTGTTATTTCAAGTTACTTTGATGACATTTTTGTGCAGCTACCAGGACATTAGCAGCCCTAAAGGATCTCCAGTGTTAATTGTATATGTGGTACAGTCGCTCACTAAGTGCACTCGCCGAACTTGGATCGTGGCTAAAAATCCCTTCAGCATCACAATTATCGCCCATTGATACAACTGGGGGTATTTGTAGCCATAACAACATTGTGAGTATTTATTCATATTTATATATCTCTTTAATATCTCTATTTCATCACGCCCTCTCTGCTCTATACCTGTAGTAGACATTAAGATGTTAGAATCTCTAACAATACTTTTTCGTTGATATGTGGTATTCGAATACGAAGGACTATTTTAAGCCAAATAATAATCTACGTAATTAAACTAAACTTTGCTTTGTTCCAAACTATTTAAAAAAATAGAGTCTAATAGTGCAATTTTAATTAAAATATTTGTTTATACTAAACCCTTTGAAGTTGTAAATTCAAATCAATTAAATGACCTTGTCCTTAAAATGTTGCTCCTTTACGGTTTCAATAATCGAATAAGCTACCGATTACGATAAAACTGCAATTCCCAAGAAGGAAATGGCGGCTTTTGATCTGACTTAGACCACAGATTACTAAATCCTCGTATGCATCCGCGATAACCAATATTTAGGGTGACCACTAGAGACTCATACGTGTAACAAAATTCAACTTAAAAGGTTTAGAATATTGGAAGCTAATCGGCTATGGTAGACAGACCGCTGTGGCAGTCAGAAGCCAGAAAGTCTGACCTGTCTAACCACCCCTTAGTTAGACTGGTCAGATTTCTAAAGTTTATCTTGGACATCACTGACATCCCGCGCCTCAGAAAGCACGTAAAGCTGTTGGTCCCGGTTGTCATTCGGAGAACTACGGACCATTACGGTTAGGCAGAAGCCAGACCAATCTAACCAAGGAGTTTCGTGTCGCTTAGCTACTTGGTTGGGGAGGTCTGATAGGCAGTGGCTTCACGTGAAACACTGGTATCCAGCTGAATCCAGCTAGGCTGGAAGCCGATTTCAAGACAATTGGGGAAAGGCTAGGAAGTTGATGAGCGAGAATTACAAGGGTTCCTGTTTTCATTCGTACGTACAGAACCTTGGAGGATGTCCTTGGTAGTGATTTGCAAATCACAGATAAGGTAATTCCTCACAGCGGAACAGTCAATAATCCACTTCAATCTTGCCACTGGCAGATAATAAAGTACTGATAGTGATTATTATGTTAATAAATGAAGTGATTATTTGTTCGTCTGTACGTTTGTGATAGTGTCGGTATCTTTGTGACTATTATAAAAAACAAACAGTCTGGTATATTGACCCGCATTTTTTTCGGTCATATAGTTTGTAACATTATTAATAGTTCTAACTGTATAGTAGTAGTTAGTATACCAAGAACGTTACAGCCATATTAGCTACAAGGAGAATAAGAAGTATCAGTATTGTATCAGTTATTTTATCAGCCATATAAATGCGGAAACCTGGTAAAAGCGCATTTTATCCCCTTTCATATTATTCGGTAATTAAAAATCTAATAGGCTATAATTATTTATCATTAACTTTTAGTTTAAATTAAACCAAACTAAACAAGCCTAAACTAACTGTCTATGCAACGTTTTGTAAGAATCGGTTTAGCAGAAGTAAGGAAATGTTGTGGTAAACCGTAAAACTGACATAAAGCCGTGGGTCCCAGACCAAAGGGATGTTCATGAGCCTATTGCTTTGTTTTAAAAGATTGGAAATCATCAAATGACTCCCTGTGCTTTGGGCGGAGCTTGAGAGAGCGTCAGGTTTTTACTGACTAAAATCCATCGTACCTTTTAATGTTCTTTGAGTATCATCGTGGAGACCACTTCCATCAAATTCGGCAAACTCGGCAGGTAGAGTTGATGGCAGCAACAAGGGTTCGAATCCATGTAACCCATGGGGAAGCTAGTTACGTGCCGGGCAGTACAGTGGAGTAGGGTTCTGATGAATACCAACCTCTTGTTAGACGCTCAGTAAGCAGCTCAGCAAGGAATCAAGATTACTCGTAGCCCACGAGGTTCTGACAGTACGGTACTGCAGCTGGACATTACAGAATAGCACATTAGTTTATTCCTCTGTAACGAGAAAGTTATAGGTATCATTTAGTTGCTCTCGCTGACCTATCAGACGTCACAATTTTTAATCAATGAAATGCCTACCAGCGTTTTACAGATTAGGAGCATTTTTATTTTTTTTCTTATTTTCTAGATACTTTTTCCTCCTATGAAATCATACCCTACTAATCAAAAAGCCAAATCTGTTCATCAGTTCTCGAGTTTTGCACACGGTAAGTGATTAATTTTTATTTTCGCATAGATTAGGCTAAACAGAATAATCATACTTATTATATAATACAGAACAAAACAATACGTATGTAAAACTATACTGGACGAATCCGGGTAACAGACTATCACATAATTACTATAGTGTTGGCCAAGAAGCGTGGTGCAAAGAACAGATAAATAATTTTATTAATTACTTATGTACATTGTAGCGATAAATAAGTGTAAACAGTTCTGTGATTCAGTGAGCTAGCGTGTTAATTACTAGAGGAAATAATTATTTATTATTCCGGTGTTTTTATTTACCTAGACGGCAGAAAGTTCTGATTGGAGTTATAAATGACCAGGTAAGTGTTTGATTGTGCTTATTTTATGCTCTTTAGTTTGCTGAAGTTTTTCAAGGCAATAACTTTTAAACTTTACTAATCTCCATTAAATATATTTAGCATTAAAAGATAAAAAAATATGAATGTTTGTGTATATGAATTTAAATGTTGTAAACACACCCATGGTACAGAAGAAATTCCATATGTGGACATTTCTGTATGTTTTGGCACGACTAATCTTTAAAAGGGCTGGGTCGATTTTAACGGGAGTGCCCATAATAGTTCAACAAAATTCATTCAGTAGTTCGGGCGTAAAAGTGTCGCGGACTGACAGACAGAGTTAATTTAATACGAGTTTCATGATTAGTAGTAGTAATAAGGTCAGAAACAGTTAATTTATATTATTTTAATGGACGACATATTACACTGTTTACCTTGAGTCGCGAAGTACGTACACAGCACGTATGAAATTCGAATAACGTGCAATAATTAACTTTTTAAGATTCAATTGTTTATTTCTTGCAAAGTTGACAGAAAGTGTTTGAAAGTCAATTCAACAGTTAATTCAAATCTGTAAACTGTTCCATTATAGTCCGGGAGCCAGCAACAGATTTTCATGACCAATTTCCTCTCAAGCGGTAATTAGTAAAATGCATCAGAGTATAGAATTATGAAGCCTTGTGAACGTCAGCTGGCACTCGGTTGGGGGGATGAGCGGGTGTAGCCTCCCACGCATGAAAAAAAAAAAAATACATTCACTGATTTCCTCTCAGCTGAAATTTTGTCAAATTGTAGCTCATCTAATATCTCAACGAAAAAAAAATATCAGCTGGTTACAACGTGGTGTATTGTACGTCAGCTGGTGTCTCGAACATGAAAAAAAAAAATTTATTTTCAGTGATTTCCTCTCAAACAAAAATTTACCTGATGATAGCTTATATGTAACTGTGGATAAATATATAGGTCAGCTGGCTGTATCTTGGTGGAAAAACCGTCAGCTGATACTGTGAAAGTTATTACATAGGAGTTAGGCAGGAGCATCTACTGTCAATTTAAATGCATTAGCTGACTAGCTTTTCCTCGACTTATTGCTAGCTGATTTTTTTTATTTATCGCATCAGTATATTAACAATCAACTCACAAATTTTCATCTGAGAGGAAATGACGTATCTTTAATTATTCGACATAGCGCTGCTTCAATATGAGAGTTGAGTTGAAATAAATATTCTGTATCAATGTTTTCGAAACAAATAAGTATGTTATCAAATGATATTAGATATATTTAAATAATTAAATAAACAATTAGCTTAGTGTAAATTAACTAGTTACTCGATAAATAATATTTATTATATAAACGTGATGAAAAATGACAATGAGAATAACAATGTGATTTATTCATTTTCGTTTTCGCTCTGGCTTGAGTCACTTTCCTCTCTTTCCGATTTATCTTCAGAGTCGCTGTCAGAGCTGTCTGCTGTTATGTCTTCACTGTCATCATCTGTACAAAAATTTAAAAAAAGATTAGGATGCGTATTTTAACATAATATAATCAAAATTATAAAAAAATGTTACCTTTTTCAGGCTGAATAGTGATTTCATTAATCGATGATGGTAACTGACTTCCAGAAAACCAGGTGAATTCATACTTGTTGTCGATTTCTGCCCAACCATAATCTACAGGATCATGAGAAGTTGGAACCTTCAGGTGTGCATGTGACCAAATTTGAGCAATGTAACATGCTCTTAAAAATTGCTGATATAGCTCTGATCTGAATATTCTTTTCGACTGATGAAGTTTGCTCGTCTATTCTATAGGGATAGGAAAGTCGACTCTGACTTTAGTCAAAAATCGACTTATATCAGAAAATAATCGACTTTTCAGAATCGAGTTGAGCCTCTCTTGAATCGATTAGAATCGACTTTTACTCGATGATTTTTTTTCGACTTTTTTCCATAATAATTTTTACTTAATTTAAATAAAGCTATTCTTTTGTTTATCTATTATTCACAGATAAATATTGATGCTCTTCTCTTCAGAAATTAATAATTATTAATAATTGAATATTTGATCGTTAGCGAGTTTCTTGAACCAAGAAATTGTTTATTGACTAAAAATATTTTTTTTTCTCAGTGTAACATGTTAAAAACTCAAAAAGTATGAACGATCATAATTTATTAAAATATAAATATATCCAACAATTTATACAATAATTATAATAACGATAATAATTAACCCCTGACAACCACACTGGGTAAAAAGTACCCACCTCAAAATTTTATTTCGTTAGAATTCTTTGTGTATATTTAAACTTCGATAATATTTTTATCTCTTTTAATTGGCACTAATTAATTTAATATTATATCTATTTTGTAGAGAATTTTTTGAGCTTTAAAAAAAATTCAAGATATTTGAAAATGAAATATGTTGGGTACTTTTCACCCTCAATGCCTAAAGAGGTATACGGTTTAGATGTGTGCTTGTCAGGGGTTAAAGATACGTCATTTCCTCCCAGATGAAAATTTGTGAGTTGATTGTTAATATACTGATGCGATAAATAAAAAAAAACAGCTAGCAATAAGTCGAGGAAAAGCTAGTCAGCTGATGCATTTAAATTGACAGTAGATGCTCCTGCCTAACTCCTATGTAATAACTTTCACAGTATCAGCTGACGGTTTTTCCACCAAGATACAGCCAGCTGACCTATATATTTATCCACAGTTACATATAAGCTATCATCAGGTAAATATTTGTTTGAGAGGAAATCACTGAAAATAAATTTTTTTTTTTCATGTTCGAGACACCAGCTGACGTACAATACACCACGTTGTAACCAGCTGATTATTTTTTTTCGTTGAGATATTAGATGAGCTACAATTTGACAAAATTTCAGCTGAGAGGAAATCAGTGAATGTTTTTTTTTTTTTTCATGCGTGGGAGGCTACACCTTCTCATCCCCCCAACCGGGCACCAGCTGACTTTCACGACGCTTTATAATACTATACTCTGATGCGTCTCACGAATTATCTCTTGAGAGGAAATAATTAACCAAATTTGCACCTGGCTCCCGGACTATTAATTATAAACCGCCTTTTTAGTTTTTGAGTTTTAGTTTTAACCGTTTCTTGTCATGCAGAGAGAGCTTTATTTAGCATTTAAAAAAATCGAATGTTATTTTTGATAATTATTTGAGGCTAGGTGTTCATCGAAGGTTTGACGTGTTATATTAGGTATTTTTGGTTATTACTTCGCTCCCGGGGTTATTTTATAATGTCAAGAAGTAAATGTGTTATTCTGAAGTGGAGTTTCATAAAAACCCGTGCGGTAGTTTTTCCAGGATAAAGTAACAACTTCTATGACACATAAAAGCATAAAGAAATGAGCGAAACCACGGCAAACAGCTAAGCTTTATAACATATAGTACAACGAATGACACATTCACCTCGGTGACTTATTTTTGCATAAATCAAATCGTTGAATCATTCTTATCTCAGGAGAATATTCGAAGAGAAATCACGGCTGGAATCTTTAATAAGACAAGTGTATAGGTATCTGTAAATTAAGAAACTGACAGGCTGATTCATGACTGATTCATCACCGCACAGCCGAAATCTGTGGTTCTAGACTAGAAGTATGTGATTTTGTTGTGTTCCTTATATGACGAAGGTGTGCAATAACAACTCATTTTTACAGTAACCATCCTTTATTTTATGATGGGAAATCATCAAAACGTCTTCTGCCGCTCTGGGCGGGGCGGGAAGGAGTGTCAGACTTTTACTGACTAAAACCCACCTTTGTTGCTTCGGTTGCCCTTTATGTTTCGGGGCCGCGGTAACGACTAGAATTAATATTCCGCAACCCCGAAAATCTAACCTAAGGTCATTTTATTGTTACGCTTGTTTGCGCCGGCGTGTGGGCTACTGCTCGCATGCGTGTTGCCCGCAACCTATTGCATCATACATGTTTTTATTGTTTTGTGCCACACTCACTTGTCGCGGGTGAAAATTATGTACTCTGGCCGGCCCATAGCCCGCATGCGGGCGCCAACACGCATGACAATAAAATTATGAAAAGGCACTTAGAGTGTCAATATTGTGGTTGCGAAATTACATAAAATTATGTAGTTCGTTATCATTGGAACAAACGTTTTGAAAACCACACCCCTCATTAATCAATATCTAAAATAACGCGGATGAAACCGTCAGAGGCAGCTAGTATACTCTGTTAAAATACGGGAACATGACCAGTCACGTGAGAATAAGATTTAATATATATTATTATTTACTATCACTTGTGTATGCTATTACTCACAGTTGTTGTCGATTTATAAGAATAATGTGACAAATAGATCATTCACTTCTTGGGAGATACTGCTGAATGTAGTCGTGTAACTAAACTAATATAAGCTGTGAAAAAACTGCTAATATAAAGTGTATTGAGGTTTTTGTGTGTGATTGGAATGTATCTCGGAAGGAAACGGATAAGTTTTCTACATGCAAATATGATAAAAAGGTTAGTTTTTTACATACTCTTGTCATTCTTCTTTTATCATTGGATGGAAATGAAACGGATGACCCACCTTATGTTAAGTGGTCCCTACGGCCTATAGTGGAATTCGCAGATGTATTGCCAATATATAACCAGGGAGATGATGTCTCATGTGCCTGTAACTCAACTGCACTCATACCCTTCACTCCGGAACACAGCAACGCTACCGGGCAGCAGATACGGTATGCTGGGGCTCAAATCTGATATCGCACTGTGGTTCAATGATGGATTTTTAACGTGTAACGTCAAACTTCTGACACAAATCCCATACGAAAACTATCAAAGTTGTCAAATATCCAGTCAATGCAATACCAGACTTTGAGCCCCTGATTGTACGTTCCCAGTCGAGTAACTTCCCAAAAATAATATTTGATCCTTAGAACACACGTGATTTGAGACACAATAGAAAGAGAAGCCCGACAGCCAGCTGTCGCTTGGTCGTTGAAAGGTTAAATAATCAGGAACACAACTATCATTTTGGAAGTTGGTGGCTATCACATGAAATATTAACAAAGCCACCAACTTCCGAAATTGCAGTTAGGTTTTTTTAAATATGCAATTATTATATTTTTCTTTTTCCATTTTTTCCAAATTAATACACCCTATGTCACGAAATCAATCCTGAGCCGAAATCAGGGGCATCTTATATGTCAAAATCCGTTAAACTGTTTAGACTGTAGAGCGTGCCATAGAATGAGGCATACATACCCTCGAAAAACATAGCCCTCCTTTCGTCAGTCGGATAGAAACCTCTAATACCTTTTTTTTTTGGTGAGTGGGAAATCATCAAATGACTGCTCCCGTCCTGGCTGCGGTGGGAGGGCGTGTCAGACTTTTACTGACTAAAACCCACTCATGTTCCTTCAATTGCCCTTAATGTTCCAGGGTCACGGTAACTATTATAAACATTCCGCAACCCCGGCAGGCGTGGCCCTGTTGGGCCCCTTCCTGTGCTGACCTCTAATACCTATTCTTATCCTCTGGTTTGAACTTTACCCACGTTATGACTTCATACTTCACACGGAAAACAAATCAAAATTTGTTTTTTTTCAATTAGTCTATATTAGATTAGATTATTCTAATTACACTGGATTAGATTATTGTTACATTACATAAGATTACTATTACATTAGATTAGATATATTATATTTCTGTTTTTATACGTTTGTCTATACTTATATTTTAAAGAGGAAAAATTTCTTTGTTTGTAACGATTAAACTCAAACGTTATTTGACCGCTTTAAAAAAATCTTTTAGTATTAGAAAGCTCTCTTATCGAGCAAAATCCCATATTTTAAATAACATCATATTGCGACAACGGGCAGAGCTGTAATTAAAGATTTAGATGCTACCGCGGGAAATAGCATCATGTAATTAATTAAAACTGAACTATCCAACACCGCTGATTTTATTCAAAATAACTTTCAGTAATTGTTGATTCATACGGCTCCTATATGACAAGCTGATGTGAATCATGTCATCATGTACCTACGTGAGATTAAGAACTAAAATTTTCCAAGAAAAGATAATGCCCGTTATTTTTAAATTTGGTATTTCACGTTTTTTAATACGTATTATAAATATAAAAGTTCGTATGTACTTATAGCTGATTTATATTAAAATCAGCTATAGGTAAGTACATGCGAACTATGCTACAATCTTGTCTCTTGTAAACTTTAAATCTGGGATCATGTTCTAAAAGATTATTTGCAATCCGATTGTGGAAGTTATATGTAGAGGTTAGTGCATTCCAATAACAACAACGCATAAAATTCAGTAATATTATATTACTACATAAGCAGAATTCTGAAGGAAAACTCCCCTGCAGGTAGAAAGCAAGAGTGAATAATTGTTAATTGATAATCCTCAACATGCAAGTACATGTCATAGAACGCGTTAAAAACATGCAATTATATTGCACAGCCTAATTAAAGAGAGTAAAAACTATTAGTTTTGTGGAAACTCTTTACCTAATTATTTAATACAATGGTTTCTAAAAGTTTGAGGTGGGTAGGTAACGGTAAGTATATTTTATTGTAGCCATTAAATACTAATTATGAAGTGAAAGAAATTGCAAATTGAAAGAAAAACAAAAAAAAAACTGCTAAACGCAGTGTAGAACTCCGTGAGTCGACTGAACAAAAAAATAATTAACTTAAACCCAAACAAGCAGTATTAGCTAAGAATTTTCATTCACACGAAGAACGTAACTTTTAGTTATTCTAATTAAACAGTTTAATGATATCTAGGCGTCCCGGAACTAACTTTAGGAATCGGCAATCTTTGTACCTAAGGCCCAGAAACATTCGGAAAAATACTATATTATCGGGACACACGGCGCCAGCTGGTTACTGATAATAAATACTATTATTTACTTTGCAGAGACTGTAGTACATAGAGAAGAAATTAACTTATCAAAGGTCACAGTTTATTTATTTAGTTGGAAATCTTCCACTCAAAGCAATACTGCTGAGACACATTGGTAGTTTTCTAGAAATCTGCTAAGTATGTTGAGGTTTTACTTTTGTTATAGTACCTATAGGGAAAGCAAAAATTACTTATTCTAGTTTATTATTAGCTTTCGCCCGCGTGAATATTGAAACTTTCAAACTTCCATCTCGTATTTTAGGTACGTCTTTGGAGTTGGAATTTTCAAAAACCCTTCCTAAGTCCTAGCCGATTCTAATAGACACAAACTAACGTAAATTTAAGTTAAGTGCATCTTTCTTTTTCCATTAAATTAAAAAAAGGACAGATGATAAAATATTAGTTAAGTCCTGTCAAATTTAGACACTCCATAGATAATTTAGACGCGATTTAAAAACATGGCGTCTAAATATACGTCAATTTTCTTCAGGCGCTGCCTGTCTAATTTGACAGGATTAAACTAAAATGTATCGTCCTTTTCTTTAAGAAATGGAAAGAGAAAGATGCATTTAACTTAAGTTTGTGAAGAAGAAAATCAGCACCACTTTGAACTATGCGTTGGAATATCAACAATCAGTCAGTCAGTTTACCATTTTATTTTTATAGATTTTAGTCCAACTTTAGTTTCTTTTTTTAATAAAGTGCTGTAGAGACAAGCTGGTTTTGACCATTTTAAACCTTAAACCTATTATACTAGGTGTATTTTTGGTCTTCCACAACCCGCTAGGAGATGTATCAGTGTTTTATTCATTATGGTCGGGAGGGCATTGAACTTTTGTTAAAAACAGCTGATACTTTTTTCGCGATTTCAGAGTTGGTTCCATAATAAAAATTGTTTGTTTTTATGAGTCGAATCATCTCCTATCGGATTGAGCAAGACCAAAAATACACCTAGTATGGCTGTCTTCGAAGTTTTTGCCGCATTAAGTTCCAAAGCAATGAACATGAGAGATCCGTTTAGTAGATTTAGTGAGAAATATCATAATACAAACTTTCACATTTATAATATTAGAATATTGTTGCGGAATGTTTATAATAGTTACCGTGATCCTGGAACATAAAGGGCAATCGAAGGAACATGAGTGGGTTTTAGTCAGTAAAAGTCTGACACGCCCTCCCGCCGCACCCAGGACGAGAGCAGTCATTTGATGATTTTCCACTCACCAAAAAAAAAATAGAATATTACGAAAGGTCATAAAATAAAACACCTGTAAGCATGGGCGTATAGGTAACGAAAATGGCGCGAAGAACACGAAATTGTGCCCATCGTAAAATGTCTTAATAAGAATACATGTAGGTAGTGTATGTTTCATTATCTTTTTTATAACGTATCTTACTTCGTAAAGCCGATTAGTATTTTACTTTTATTTTTATTTTTTATTTACAAGCCATATTCGATATAAAACCACACACAAGGAAATCCTGTGTATGGGTCCCACTTTGATATAAAGTGTTTTTTATAGAGTATATTGATTTTGTGTATTAACAAATAGAGACACTCCCATACACAAACAATCAAATTAGAGCCACCCGGCACCAACTCCGCACCGCCTCGCCTCCTGCGGCTGGTATTCTTTATATGGATTTGTATGGGAATGCGCTCACTATATCAACTCCGTAGCGTCACCGGATCGCCTCGGTTATAAGCCCTTCGCGCGCGGTCGGCGGGTGGTTGAAGACCGATCCAGCCTGTCCCTTTGCTGCCCTCCAACGACGCCCTAAGCCGAGGTCCGTACCCCACAGGGGGTGCCCTTAGCGCTGTCGTTGTAGAATAAGTTTTTGCCCTGGCTGGATGCCTAGAGTCACTCTTGGCAGCCACAGGATTGTCCGGTTAAGCAGTAAACAGCCTTAGCGAACTCAACTGCGAGATGCCTTTGTTAGGAGGTTGCCTCGCGTTGACAACGCGCGGGCCACGAGTGGCCCGCGCGCTACCCGCGATTGATTTTATTAACACACTACTCGAAAATTCGTGGACCAAGCGGCGTCAACTCGTTGACGCCTCGGCGTCCACTCGTTGACCGCGGGTGGCCCACTGGTTGACCGCGGGTGGTCCACCCATCGACAACGAGTTGACGCCGTGCGTCGAGGCGGTGCGGAGTGACTGCCGAGTGGCTCTAATGAGCTATGACCTTTAAAGCGAACTTCCTGTAGGTACTGCGTAAAGCTTGTTCTGTGCGGGACTCCAACCCGCAATACTTAGAGCAGTCGCTAACGGCTCAACTACTGTGCCACCTGTGCTGGCAAAATACATAAATAACATAGTTTTGATTTACGAATCTGAAAAGCTAAGCGATAACGTTGTATAGTATCAATAATAGATACAATCAAGTGATAGGATATTAAATAATAGATAAAATGTATATCAAATAAGTAGATAAAATACGCTGAATGAAAGGCTAGGCTCGGTAATTCAAACAACCATTTTTAACGGTGCCCATTACCCAACTGATATGATAAATAAAATATCAGCTAAGTAGAAAACGGGCACGCGGGCGTAGGGTCCCGTCCAATATTAATACCGATCCCGGGGTCACGGAATAGTTCTAATAGTTATCACGGCCCCGGAACATAAAGGGCAACCTAAGGAACAAGGGTGGGTTTTAGTCAGCAAAAGTCTGACTCTCCCTTCCGCACTGGAGAAGTCATTTGTTAATTTGCCATTCTTAAAAAAAAATACCGATTCAAAAACGCTGTAAAAACAGATTCTTCAATAGGTCACACTCACTCTTAGTTCACTAAGAACTTCACTGCTATCATTCGTGCCTCGGACAATTACTGGTAAAGCCATTTGTCCTGTCATTTGTAGATCTTCGGCAGTTGTTACGAGTTTATAAAAGTCAGAAAGCCTAACTATCCGAATAAGTCTAACCAAGGGTTATTACGGTACCTCGTGACTGCGTTTTGGAGATCTGATAGACAGTCGCTGCATGTAAAACACTGGTATTTAGCTTTAGCATAGATATTGATACACATTATGTGAAAATTTCAAGAATCTATTACGGTTGAAAAGATAAAGTCCGGTGACGGAGACAGTAGAATCTTAGCAATAAGGCTTTGTGCCTCTCGTCATTCTAGTTTAGTGTACGGAACTCTAGAAATATTGCAATCAACGCGTGTCAACGTTAATATCTTTGGTTGTGCAACGTTGCCCTAGTTACCTACTGATAATTTTTCGATGATCTACTTCCTATCTTCATGGTCGTTGGTCATTTAATAGACAATACACTGTTGGTACTTATATACATTATAACAGATGAATTGTTTGTTCATTGAAATATAAAAAAATAGATAAAAGAAATATAAAAAATATAAAATAGATAAAAAATTGATAAAAACTGCCAAACATAGATATTTTAATGCAATTTTGTCTGTACTCAAGAAACATTTAAGCTTCATTCTATCTAAATCCACTATCAAAAAATAAAGTTATAGTCAATCAAAGAACATTTGAAAATTCTTCTAGTTATTATTCCTATCAACTACTTGTCAAAATTTACGCAGACAAAGTCACGGATAGAAGCTAGTCGACAATATAATAAACACAATCACAACATAAGTACATAGTCGAGTTCAAATGGCAGTCGTTTCGTGTAAAAACTGAAAATATAATGGATAATATGGAGGCTCATCAGATGATAAGTGTGAGAAGGCAAGAGTTCTGAAAATTTTAGCATTGCTCAGCAATTTTCAACAGCAATTTGTTTGACAACCACGTACTGGAAAACGCAGAGAAGGCAAGCCTGCAAGATGGATCGACGACGATCTCCTCAAGATCGCCGGCTCCCGTTGGATGCGGGTGGCGCAGGACCGATGCATGAGGAGATCTTTAGGAGAGGCCTTTGTCCAGCAGTGGACGTCTTTGCCGTGATGACGCTAATGAGGAAACTAATGGAAGTTTATTTGTGATGTGCAGGGACATGAATGGGGCCCAGTTGGTGATGACGAATGTGCCGCCCGGCGAAATGGCGCCCATGGTGGATGTGGAGCTTGAAGAGGCACTGGATATTCTTGGTGAGTAGAACTTACTCATGTATATTTGTCTACATGTGTCGATGCATATCTTCTCTGTCGAAAGTACAATGTGCTATAACTACGTTTTCGTAAATAACAAGCTAAGACTTAAAATAGGCTTAAAATTAATTTGAGTTTCTTACAGAAATGAGATATACTAAAAGGTATTTCAAAGGTTATCCATTCATTACCGGACACCCTGTATAAGCTGTCGAGCTTAAGTAGAGCCGTCACATCTGTCGCATACCGGAGGATCTATGGGCAAAAGTAACCACATAGGGGATCCAAACAGCCGTAAACGGCAACGCGGCAGGCAATCGACACTGAAAAACATAATATAATGTAAAAAGGCAAAAATATTTTTGACTTTTAGCTTCTTATTTTGTTATCATTCTTATTGCTTTCCAATTTGTTAAAAATCTAAATCAAAAGTCAAAAATCATTTTGATTTTTAATTTTTTTATTATTCTTATAGCTTTTCAACTTGTTAAATAAATTTCTATATTATAAAGCAAGTGTTCTTTCCCGTATTAATCAATTAAGTAGATCAGATACAGCCGCTCGACGACCATCAATGAAATTCATAATTTTTCGTCTTTTGTTCATAGTTTTCTGCACTCCTTTTCTATATACATTAAATCTTATCCTCATTCTTTCACCCAATAAGTTTAAAGAGAGTACAAAGTTCTTTACTCACGTTTTTCACGTGATGATTACAATATCAAAATTTAATCGATATCTGTATATACAGTAGCAGTTAAGCTGATGATGATAAATACTTAATTTTCAATATTTTTTTGCCGTTTCTGATTGATTGTTGATAAATTGATTGATTGTAATTTATGTCAAATAGAGGTAGGGGGAAAAAAGTTCCAATTATTGACCATTTTAATTCACGGCGCAAAGAGGTAAGGACTTATTAAAATGGTGACAACCTGAAAAAGAAATATTAACCACCCTTCCATCAAAGAATCACCATTTTTCTTTTGTGGGATTGTCCTCGCCCTAGGACGGGCTGGAGTTTTCAAAATACCACACTATAACATACGCGACTACTTCTAATCACTCTCCGCACGTACCGAACTACCCACCTTTGGCTCAGGAAGGGGGGCCACCCAGATTCGGAACCCAGCATTCGGATCAGGGTCGGGAGGAAGTCAAATCGCTGAAGCCGGATCTCGGAAAATATAATGATCTCGTTATCTCTAGTCTCCAGTAGTGTCCAGACACTAGCATTGTCTTCTACGTCCAAGAGAAAGTGATAAAACTATTAATAGTCAAGATCACTCACCTCTCATGAACATAAACACAATCATTATAATAATAATTGTCATACATGAACATTAGTTTAACGTTTTGCACAGAGTGCGGTGATAGGCGCTATCTTTCATGACAAATAATAAGTTGTTCTCAGACTTGAATGAACATTTGCATTACTAGTTTATTATGTTACAATATCATCAAATTCATCATACACTCTGATACTTACATTGCCCTATTGATTATAACAATATATCTATTTTTCGGCCATTCTCCGATAAGCAAATTTTACGTGTCCGGGCTTGAATAATCCGTACTTTTATCATATTCAATCATCCAATATTTTTTATATGTTAGATAGCATCCCTATCTAGCCATAAACAAAAACACAGGCTTCTGTATTAAGTATTTAAGACTAAATTAATTTTATCTAAGTTCAAAAACCTCTGTTCTCTAATTACCGTAACGTGTCCGCACACTGTCTTAATGTTAAAAATTACTTGTAATTTTTATGACTTACAGATTTACTTTGATCTATTAAACATTATAAATGGTGTTAAACAACGTGTATCGCATAGTAAAATATCGACTCACTAGAACCAGTCTATAAATAATTATCATTAAATTATCGGATGTCCGATGGAAAGTTATAATTACCGTGACATATTCTGTTCTCGAGTGCACACCCCTAAAAAACAGTATTTGGCACATCACTTCCGCACGCGTCTCGTTTCCTCAATGTGTACCGCGAAACATCAGCAGTTGCACGTCTCTAACGTTAGTGTACCGCTAATAAAGCCCTCTAGTATATAATTACCGTAACCTTGGTTACAAACTTTTCTAATTACCGTTTTACATTATATAAATTTGATTTTTTAAGTTAGACCCAAGTTGATCATGTAAATCGAGGCAGTACTTTGGCCTCCGTACGTTGTAATAAGCTAGTGTTTGCATATATTGTTGGTTTCCTAAATTTTTAAGAAAATCTATCGTTTTCTAATTACCGTATACTAATTACCGTATGTTTATAATTACCGTTGTATGAAAAATTAATTCATATTTACTAACTGTAGCCTCAAAATAGATGGGTACAGAAGTCAATCTACATGCAAAGCGCGCTCGAGCATCACCCGCGATCATCAGTGATGAGTTGATGAGGCTGTATATATCCCGCGGATATGTGGAGGACGAGGCTTTCTTAATGCTAAGTCTCTCCACAACCGCGAGACATACAATCTCCGGGAATATTTCCTTAAAGCTGACGTGGTTCCCCACGTCAGCACTGAGAATCCGAGATGTGGTCACTGTGGTCAAGAACCTCACTCCGCTCTCCTTAGCTAAAGAGAACTGGCGCAAACTTGTAGTGCTTGAGACAAAGGATCGTGAGGAAGTATGGCAGAGTAAGGCGCTACACGGGCGGTTTTTCCGGGCCCTGCATGGGCCCGATGAAGACTTTTTAGTGTCCGTTTAGTAGCTACAATTTGGTGACCTACTTGGGGAAACCGAAGGTTTTGTCTGTACAATATGGATGAGGTTATCATGACGAAGAATTATCGGGGATTTATTGTGAAAGATGGTAAGGTTGACTTATGTCGGGTGTGTCACCTGCCGGGAGAACGATTCGACACATTATCTCAAATTTTTCTCAAAGAGGACTTGAAGGGGCACAACCTAGTAGCCAGGATTATCAATCAGCAACTTGCTCTGAGATACGGCCTCGTAGAATCTGAAGATGGCAATGTCACATTGTACTGGGGTCGATACATCATCACTGAAAGGACTGTTGTAGCAAACAAGCCTGATATAGTGGTGGTGGATCGATTGGAGCGGCGCGCAATGCTCGTTGACGTAACGGTCCCGCGTGACGAGAACCTTGTGAAGACTGAGAAAGATAATAAAAATTAAGTATCGACTTGGCTCGCGAGATTGTTGACATGTTGAATGTGGACTCAACGGTCATGTGCCAATAGTTGTTTCTGCCAATGGTTTAATAGCCAAGAGCCTCGACCCACACCTAAGGAGGTTCTCGTTAGATGGCTGGATCTAGGGCTTCATTCAGAAGCTTTTGGACACGGCTCGCATCTTTAGGAAGTTCCTCTCTCTTGAGCCCTGATCACCGGTAGCTGGGACCCTGTTCCCGGTGCCGGTGGGCTAGTGTTTTTTTTTATATTTTTACATGGTTTTGTTTTTGTATCATTATTTAAAAATGTAAATAATGTGTATGAAAATAAATAAATGGAAATAAAAATTATACTAGCTATTTACCCGCAGCTACACTCCTACTATACCCTACTCTAGCCTACCCTACTCTGTCCCACTCTACCCAACTCTAACCTACACTACCCTAAAGTACCCTAATTTTTACTTTTTTTCATAATAATCTTCTCAAAACATTAATAATAAATAATAATAATACTTTTTTTCAGACGTAAAAACATTCATAGAGTGTTAGTAATACATTGAATCTTAGGAACTAACAAATAACAAACACAACAAAGAATTAGTGAAATCGGTCTAAAGATGACAAAGGGAAATAGGGATTCATTTTTATATAAATAGATGTATATTAATTAATGTGTGTTATTTTTATTATATTATATCATATTTTACATAGACTTGACGGTGTTTTCTAATTACCGTGGCATTAGATATTAAACTTTTCTAATTACCGTACTCTAATTTTTTTAAGTCTCAATATCTAGAAAACTATCATTAATTAAAACATGCCTCATTGATTATTGAATTCGTATTTTTGATTAGTTTCATATTTTAATGAGTTTAAGTTATATCAGTGAAAAATAAAAAAGGTTACGGTAATTAGGCAAATAACGCCGAATTGGAGAATGACCGTTTTGACACATTTATTCGAAAAGCTACTCGTATTGTTTTGGTAAATAGCACGGCTGATCACAAACACGTATTACTTTTCGACGACCAACCGACAGCCGGCTGTTGAGCACCTATTGTCTTTCTATTGTGTCTTGAATCACGTGTTTTCGAAGGATTAAAGCCACTAGGCCGATCAGACGTTAGCTTACGATCTTTGAAACATGGCGCAAATTTTAACGCGATTTTTACGAATGAAGTCCTGGGCATAAACAAGTAACATTGTTAAAGGCTCGTTAAAGGTTCCATTTCTATCACACAATTTTTGTATATGCAATTCCTGCCTCAATTATTAAAGCATTCCACATCGTATAACATTGCCCCCCAAACCGTTGCAGGCACCGGCAAGTACCAGATCCTGCACAACATTCTGATGCTGTGCACGCTGCTGTCAGCCATCCTGGAGATGATCGGCATCTCCTTCATCCTGCCCGCTGCAGCCTGCGACCTGGACATACCTGACAACTTGAAGGGCATCATCACTTCTCTGCCTAATCTTGGTGAGTTAGTATTTTATATCTTTCTAGTGCTGTCAAATTGTATTAATTAAGTCAAAATTTATTCAGTAATATTAGCTCAATGATGTATATTCACGAAGATAAACATGTATACAACATTGAGTTATAATGTACTAAGTACTAGAGGAGCTATTTCAAACAAAATATGGCGCATAATTTGGTGACAGCGGAGCATGCGCAGTGCAAGCGGGTGCCATAGATAACACCAATGCGCGCAGATACGACATATTTCTGAAGTTGACTTCTATAGGCTTCTTTAATATTATGTGCATTATGGGTATCGTTATAAAAATAGTTATAATTAAAATAAGAAATGTATAACATAAAATTATGTGGAAAATAATAATATAATAAAATAAAATAATATTGAAAGGGTAGTGAGGAAGTGTAGTGTCGATTGTGTGAGATAGAATATCAGTGTCGGTCAGTGTATACGTGGAACTTAGCAGAGGCAAAATTAGTCGGGAAGTCGTGATTTTAGAAGATACATAGTATTTTCAGTTGCATCACAATATCTTGTATGATATTATATAAATGAAACGAATTTAAACTGTAAAAAAATTTATTCCCATGAAATAATATATGTACTCTTCTTGACTTTGTGGTGTATTTCTCGTTTTGCTTGAAATGAACGGAACATATTCGTGAATATTCTATTGGCAATCACGATTCTTCTGAATAAATTTAATCCAAAATAATTCTCTAGTACTAGGACACGGCCGACGAAACCTTAAAAAAATATATATGTTTAATAAATAAAAAATATTAATATTACTTAATGATTTTTTTCTCATGATTATTATTAATAACATTTTGTTGTTCGTAATTGTTGAACGTTACCCGACGTTAGTGTCCATTCTGCGCATGCAGCAAATATTTTACTCTTTGATATTAACATCAACATGGCCGCCGTCGAGGTGACTCGTCATACATAATTACAAATAATAAAATTAGGCATGTTTTAAAGATAATATTTTGAACTTACTGGTAAAAAATCACTCCTTGAATTTTATTTATATTTCTCAAGCTGTTTGAACAGTATCTCAATGCACACGAAGGCATATTTTTTGAACAAAACTTTGCACTCGAAATAGTCTAGCTGCTGCAAGCGCTTGACATAGACTAAGCGAGTTAGGGTGCGTGCACCCTAACTCGTGTTACAAAAAATATAGTTGAGGTGACTCCTCTAGTACGAAGTACATTATAACTCAATGGTATACAAAGATTAAGATCAATTTTCTCTTGGAATAACTAGGTATACTCAGGTATAGTACATTCGGTTTAAGGGAATAGGGAGGGGTTTAGTCTATTATCATTAACATAAATGTGTTAAACTGACCGTTATGGCTAATTTTAGAGAAGAATTATTTTAATGTTTCGCAGTGTATGTTTATGTTTGTGACAGTACTTTGAACTTGACAATCATATCAACCTAATACAAACTGCCAGTTGCGGAATGTTTATAATAGTTTCCGTGGCCCCGGAACATAAAGGGCAACCGAAGGAACATGAGTGGGTTTTTGTCAGTAAAGTCTGACCTCCCGCCGCACCCAGGACGGGAGCAGTCATTTGATGATTTGCAACACCCCAAAAAAAAAATACAAACTTCCAAAATTATAAATAGATTTTCAACTTTGTAGCATTAAGTTCGAGAGTCATTGAAAGTTGAAAGGAAAAAAATACAGCTTGCAAGCTTGATGTGCTAGCCTCTATATAATGTACGTACAAACAAATAAAAAAGTCGTAATTTAAAATTAGATCCAGATTTAAAATCAATCAGCTTATTAATTATTGAAGTCGATATCTATATAGATATACCTAGAGTTAATAAAAATATTTTCAATCGTTTTAAGTACATATGCACTATTACCAGAGCAACATTTTATCAGAAGACGTTTTGCTATATGTATTTCTGAGATATCTGTATTCGTAACAATGCAGTGGTTAAGGCGCTGTGTTCGAAGTTTTGTTCCCTGAAGTACCTGTGATTTTTTCAAGACATTATAGATTGGTGAAGTAGTTCGTAGATATTCCTCTCATTAGCGAAGGAAAACATCGTAAGGAAACCTGGATTTCAAGTTTGACTGAAAACGTTTAACGTGGTGGTGTACAAAAAAGAACATAATCCTAGTCGTATTTGACAACCTCACAAACCTCATAATAATCAAACAAATAATCATTATTTCCAGGTATAATCCTAACAGCTCCGTTCTGGGGGCGCGCCGCCGACTCGCTGGGCAGGAAACCGGTGCTGCTCGGCTCCCTGGCGGCAGCCGGCGTGATGGCCGTCATCGCTGCCTTCATGCCGACGCTGCTTACTTTCGTGCTGCTCAAGTTCGGTTGCTCTCTGTTGTGAGTGTTATGTTATCTGTTTTTATTATGATCTTTTATTTGCCTTTCGACGACCAAGCGACAGCCGGCTATCTGTACCTCGAATCACGTTTGTTCGAAGGTTTAAAATAGCTTATTACTGTCCGGGCATTGTGGTGTATAGATATTATAATTAAATAAGTGCGCCTGTGACACCCCCCTTCCGGCATTAGATTGACAGACGTCAGAGCGAACGGACGTGCCGCGCACGCACTAAGTGAATTATTTCTGTGTTTTATTCTAAACCACCTGTGAAGAACGAAAGACATAACATTGGCGACGAGGATAAAGAACGTGAGTAAAAAAAAAAAACGATATATGATGAGACTACAAAGATGACCAAGGCTATCAGTTAGAAAAATCGTAAGATAGGAATGCATTTACAATTTTGTGACTGTTACATTTCAGAATAAAGTTTTCGTATTCGTTATAAAGGAGAAAAGTGGCATATAACCTCTCAAAGGTCAATAACAAACGTGATATTATTGGTTTTGAAAAAAAAAACAACAATATGTTTTGATATTTGCTAAATTCAACTAATCATTGTAATAATATTTATTTCCAGTAATAATGCTGATACCTTGGTCAGATTAGTCTTTAAAAAAACAGTGCAGTTAACGCTTACCAATTTTCCATTGTCGTGTAGTTGGTCGATAACAACAAATAATTTGGTTAGAACAAAATACCCACATATTTTCTAGTAAGTGATCATAAAACAGTTTATTTATGGATTTAATATTAAGATTTTGTGAGTAAATGGTAAATACCAACTGTTTAAGTGTCTGATTGTATTTATAACATGTTATTATTTATTAAAGGTTAAAATATTTACAGACATAATATTACAATAAATATAGCTAAATGAAACTAAACTATTAAACTTAACTATCGTTTAAGTTAAATAGTTTCCTAGCATGTATGCTTCTTTAAATTTATTTTGGCTCGATATAATGATTCTGCTTATTCGAAATTCGATTTTACTGCGGTTTGTGAACCACCAACTACACAACAACAATAAAAAGAGTGCCGTACTAAGCTGTTAACGAATCACAATGTAAACATTCCAATGGGTTAACACCCATCAAGCTCATATACTAGTATAAAAGTATACTGGTTATGCAATAGTAAAATAATTATTATTTTAATAATAAATTTCCAATGAGTGAAAACTCATCAAGTTCATACATTGGTATAAAACTATACTAGTATGACATACTAATAATTATTATTTTAACAATATTTCCAATGGGTAACAACTCATCAAGTTCATACATTAGTATAAACCTATACTAGTATGCAATAATAATTATTATTATTTTAAAAGTATTTCCAATGGGTCTATCCCATCAAGTTCATACATTGGTACAAACGACTAGTGTATGCAAACAAAATAAACTGTGGGAAGTTCCGGTCCTATAAGTTCAGTTTGTTTCAATACAGAGTTACTTGTAATATATATCCAAAATACTATTTAACAATTTGTAATAGGTAAATATATTAAAAAGTTAGTAGGTAGTTACAATAGTGAATGGTACAGCAAATTTTCGATATTATTCTTACAGATTGTCCCAACATGTCTCAGTTACCGTCAATAGAACCTCTCGATTGTGAAACAGACCCAAACTCACTAGGGCATCGTTGGCAAAGATGGAAACGAGGTCTCGAAATTTACCTACTAGCCTTGGGGATAAACCAACCCCTTATGAAACGTGCAACGCTTTTGCATACGGGGGGATTAGGATTGCAAGATATATATTATAACCTCCCTGGCGCACATGTTGAAGAGGAAGACTCCTCTGATGTGTTTAAAACTGCTATACAAAAATTAGATGAGTACTTTTCCCCGAAGCAGAGCTTTCTGTATGAGCGTCATGTATTTCGGCTGATGAAACAGGAACCAGAGGAAAAATTTGAAAAATTCCTAATTAGGTTACGCAATCAGAGTTCCAAGTGTGACTTTGCCAATAAAGACAATGATCTAATAGACCAAATCGTAGAAAAATGTACTTCGTCGGATCTGCGGAAGAAAATACTACAGTTAGGAGATTCGGTTACAATAGAAAAGGTTATTTTAGAAGCTAATACAATCGAGACCGTGGAGAGACAGCTAAAGGAATTTCAGGGGAAGCAAACTGAGCAGGTTAACAGGATCGGAACGAAACCATATAAACGCCCAACTCGGGTTACCAACACAAATAAAAAACGATGCTTTAGATGTGGGAGTGAAAATCACAATAGTGACGATATGCACTGTCCCGCCAAAGATAAAGTATGCGACAAATGTGGCTTTAAAGGTCATTTCTCAAGTCAATGTCGTACAAGAAAGCACAAGCGCAAAGCATCAACTATTACAGACAAACAAAAGGACGACAGGAAAAAAGCAAAAATAAATGAACAACCGGCTAAATCACCTGTCAGTAATGTGAACTACATATTCCACATTGATGATGACGCCGAAATAGCTTGCCAAGTAGGTGGTGTCGAAATGAATATGCTCATTGACTCCGGCAGCAAAAATAATATAATAAATGATAAAACGTGGGAGTACCTAAAATCAAACGCTGTCGTTGTGTCTAATCAAAAACAAGGTTCAGATCAAATTTTTATGGCATATGGTTCAAATAACCCTCTCAAGGTACTTGGCTCATTTGAGGCTTCAATAACGATTGGACCAGAATCAAATACTGCAATATTTTATGTCATTAAGAACGGGACACGTAATTTGCTTGGCAAGGACACAGCTACGCGTCTCAACGTACTCAAACTAGGGGAAGGTATAAATTTAGTAGATACGGAATCATTCCCCAAATTTAAAGACATTCAGTTAAGTATTGCCATAGATCCATCTGTTACCCCAATCTGCCAGCCCTATAGAAGGGTTCCCATCCCACTTGAAAATAAAATAAATGATAAAATCGATGAGTTAGTTAAAAGGGATATTATCGAACCCGTAGGTCAAGCCACATCGTGGGTTTCTCCAGTCGTGCCCATTCTTAAAAATGATGGCTCTTTAAGACTCTGTGTTGACATGAGATGCGCGAATAAAGCCATTATAAGAGAGAATCACCCTTTACCAACAATGACTCAACTTTTACCAAGGCTTAGGAAATCTTGTATCTTTTCTAAATTAGATATCAAAGATGCATTTCATCAGGTAGAGATAAAGGAAGATTGTAGGGACATAACAACGTTCATAACAAATAAAGGCCTATTCCGGTATAAACGTCTCATGTTTGGGATATCATGTGCACCCGAGCATTTTCAAAAAATCATGGAGAGAATGCTTCTGCCTTGTGACGGTGTCGTTAATTTCATTGATGATGTCGTAGTATTTGGAAGCAACATTAATCAACATAACGATAGATTAAAACTGGTATTAAAAATTCTAAAACAAAATAACGTGCTTCTTAACAATAAAAAGTGCATTTTTAACGTATCAAAAATAGATTTCTTGGGTCATGAATTGTCTTCACAAGGTATCAAACCTCTGGACAAGTACGTTAAAACTATAGAATCATTCAGAGAACCTAAAACTGTTGAAGAAGTACAAAGTTTTTTAGGATTAATTAACTATATAGGGAAGTGGATCCCAAGGTTAGCTACTATGACAGACCCAATTCGAGATGTTTTAAAACACAAGCTGTCCAAACACGCCGACATTGTCAAATACTGGGGCAAAGAACAATCTGCCGCTTTTGCAGAGTTGAAAGAAAGTTTAAGTAACCTTCGTACTTTAGGGTTTTACGATCCTCTCGATAGAACTCAAGTAATGGCCGATGCTAGTCCTGTAGGTTTAGGAGCAGTTCTTATTCAACATGATACGCAAGGACCTCGAATCATAGCTTTTGGCCACAAAAGTTTAACAGATGTCGAGAAACGGTACTGCCAAACTGAGAAAGAGGCACTTGCTCTAGTTTGGGCCATCGAACATTTTAACATGTATTTATACGGCTTAAAAGAGTTTGATCTGATAACGGATCACAAACCTCTCGAGGTGATATTCGGCCCGCGATCAAAGCCATGTGCACGAATCGAACGATGGGTATTAAGGTTACAGGCGTACAATTACAAAGTGGTGTATTGGTCGGGTAAAAATAATATAGCTGATTCTCTGTCCCGGTTATGCTCAAATCAACCAAATTCACGTCCTCATGAGGATGAATATCATATTAATGCGATCGTAGATTATGCAAGACCTATGGCTTTGTCTATGGAGGAAATTATTAATAAATCACTAGGTGATGACGACATTCGGTTAGTAAAAATGGCACTTTCTGGAAGTAATTGGGACCCTAAAATAAACAATTATAAGCTTTTTGAGCATGAGCTCTGGGTTCATGACGATATCCTACTTCGTGGAAACAAAATAATAATTCCCACGGAGTTACGCAAACAAGTCCTTGCTTCGGCACACGAAGGGCATCCGGGCATCGTTGCTATGAAGAGTAGACTACGAACTAAAGTATGGTGGCCTAAAATCGACAAAGACGCCGAAAATATGGTAAAAAGTTGTAAAAGTTGTACTTTAGTTTCAGGACCTAATCCGCCTGTGCCAATGAAGAGGCGTGAATTACCATTACAGCCGTGGACTGATATAGCTATGGACTTCCTTGGTCCACTACCCAGTGGGCATAATTTATTAGTAGTAATTGATTATTATAGTCGCTATAAGGAAATTAAAATAATGAAATCCATAACTTCTCAGGAAACCATTAGCATACTAAAGGAAATATTTTCTAGGTTAGGTATTCCAGTCAGTATCACAGCAGATAATGGGCGGCAATTTATAAGCGAGGAGTTTAAGTCTTTCTGTTCGGAATTCGGCATTAGGCTGTTTAATTCCATACCGTATTGGCCACAACAGAATGGGGAGGTCGAAAGACAAAATCGGGACATAATAAAACGCTTAAAAATTAGTCAGTGCCAAAAGTCTGATTGGAAAGATGATCTCTTGCGCTATCTCATGATGTATAACAGCACCCCACATAATACAACCGGGAAGTCACCCTCTGAATTATTTTTTAACAGGCAATTTAGAGACAAAATACCTTCAGTTGTAGATGTTGAAACCAGGCGCACTGATTTAGAAGTTTACGATAAGGATAAAATAACTAAAGATAAGAGTAAAATAATTGGAGACAAAAAAAGAAAAGCAGTAGATAATGATATTAGTGTAGGAGAAAAGGTTTATGTTAAAAATATGATTAAAGAAAACAAATTGACGCCTGATTTCAACTCTACTTCACACACGGTCATTAGCGCTAAAGGAGGAGATATTAGGGTACAAAATGATGAAACCGGTAAAGAAATAAGAAGAAATATAATCCACCTCAAGAAAATAGAGGGACAATGGAAAATTCATAATGAAAAGGAAAATGGAGATGGTAATGGAGAACAAACAACCGCTGATGAAGATTAAAATAAATTTATCAAGATGAATTTTATTTATGGTGATTAATAATGTATTATTACCATTTTTATTATTATTTCGTTATGTATTATTTTCTTATATTATGTTTACATACTAAAGAGTGTACCATTCTTTATATTTTAATTATGAAGTTACTTAGTCAATCAGATTTGTATTGTATGTTATGTTCAGAGATTAGTCTCTTTATGATTAGATTAGAGTAGATTATTACTAAATTACTCGTATTACAATTACTACTTAATATAACAATGTTACTTAATTTAAATGTATTGAAAGGGAGAGATGTGGTGTATAGATATTATAATTAAATAAGTGCGCCTGTGACACCCCCCTTCCGGCATTAGATTGACAGACGTCAGAGCGAACGGACGTGCCGCGCACGCACTAAGTGAATTATTTCTGTGTTTTATTCTAAACCACCTGTGAAGAACGAAAGACATAACAGGCATCGTTAAGAGTAAAGGATTGTTGTTGTTAATTTTAGAGGAAAAAATTTATTATACAAAATTGTAAAGGAATATTACATAAAATAGTCTTCGTTTTTCATTTTTTCGTTGTCATTTATGGTAATATTTTAAGATAATACTTACGGTAATTGTTAATTCTGTTCAATTTCTTAAAAAATAAAAACGAAAACCAATATAGATACCACAACATCTAATTAATTAAAAAGCTTCTTTGCACAAAATGGGTGCCTATTTTAAAAATATTTACAATGTTTTAGAAACATAGTGAAACCTTTCAGAAGAGGCATCCATTTCTTTATCTTTCCTTGTGAATGACGTTTAAAAATGCCTTCAGACATTCGAACACACGTGATTCGAGACGCAAAAGAAAGGCAATAGCAGTGCGACAGCAAGCTATCGCTTGGTCGTTAAAGGTTAATAGTGTATGTAAATAAACAATAGAAATCCCAACATTTTATAATTCCAGCTTATCGTGTCCGACATCGCTAGGCTACGCGTACCTGTCCGAGATGCTCCCGCGCCGGCGCCGCGACATCGCCGTGCTCGTCACAAACGGGGTCATCAACTTTCTCACTGCCCTCACTCCTGGTACGAATTATTTCGAAATGTTCAGTCTGTAGTGTACAGTATAATATAATCTTGTTAACAGCAACAATATTGAAAAGATCGCTGTCTACTACGCGTACGGGAACTTAGATAGGTAGATCACTCCCGCATCGACCGCAAAATTTGCTGAGCGTCAAATACGGTAATATACTTATTACGGTAAGTATTTTGCCGTATTTGTTAAGTACAGTATAGTAGCAGTGAATGTGTTAAGTACAATATCGTTTTATCAGAGCAACTGTTCACCAGAAAACTCTTTGCTGTTCGCAATGATCCAGTAATCCATATCGTATACTCCAAAGTCCAAACCTTCCAAAATGTTCAGTTTTGGGCTATTTAGGTTACGGGCCTGTTGGTCTAGTGGTCAGTGACCCTGACTGTTAAGCCAGAGGTCGTGGGTTCGATTCCCACCCAGGACAAACTTTGTGTGATGAGCATAAATGTTTGTTCTGTGTCTGGGTGTTATTTATCTATAATATGTATGTATTTAAAAATTATATAAGTATGTATATCAGTTGTCTGATTACCATAACACAAGCTCTGCTTAGCTTGGGATCAGATAGCCGTGTGTAAGATGTCCCAGGATATTTATTATTTATTATTTTTTTTTATTATTATTTAGGTTTCAACGTTAAAGGGAATAGGTATTTATTTCTTTAACGTTGAAACCTAAATAGCCAAAATTATACTATTGGTACTTATTTTCCACTAGCTTTTGCCCGCGACTTCGTCCGCGTGGATTAATAGTTCCCGTTCCCGGGGGATTTCCGGAATAAAAACTATCTCATGTCCTTTCTCGGGTACCAAACTATATCTGTACCAAATTTCATTCAAATCGGTTAAGTAGTTTAGGCGTGAAGAAGAGACAGACAGAGTTACTTTCGCATTTATAATATTAAGTACGGATGATATTTGAAAAGCTGGTTAGTCAAAGTTTCGTCGTCATGTGTAATTGCCATGCAAAATCTGTGCGGAATTTGCGTATTTACCACCTTCATGAAGAATGATTAAACGTTTAAAACATCGGACATAAACTGAATGAAGTGTGCGCAGTCTCTAATGCTTTCAATCAAATAAATTAACTCTTCGTCTCCAATCTCCATTATGTATTAAATCCGTACTAATATTATAAATGCGAAAGTAACTCTGTGTCTGTCTGTCTGTCTCTTCTTCACGCCTAAACCGCTGAACCGATTTGAATGAAATTTGGTACAAATATAGCGCCTTACTAATAAACGCTGCATAAAGTTATGACAGGTTTATACGTCAAAAAATGTATGGTTACACAGGCTTTATTCATTGCATAACTTTACACAGTGATTATTAGTAAGGGCAATAGTCAGGAACCCGAGCAAGGACATAGGGTAGTTTTCATCCCGGAAATCCCTCGGGAACGGGAGCTATTAATCCACGCGGACGAAGTCGCGGGCAAAAGCTAGTCTAAAGGTAAACCTTGTGACACATCATATGAAACACGAAAAAGATATTGTTTATTTGGAATGTATAACTTAATTTGGAAAAAAACATATATATGTATGAATTTATTCAGTTCTGGGTGTAAAATTGCAAACTATGACATCAGAGCCATCATAGAATTAAGATCACGTGTGACAAAGACGAGGTCAAAAGACTTTTTTTTTAACTCTTTCTTCTTTCTAATTCCAGCGTTAGCCTGGCTGATCCTCTCATACGACTGGCAGTTCGCGATGGGATCCTTGATAGTGCGTCCGTGGAGGCTGCTGACCGCGGTGTATGCGCTGCCGATGATCGTCGCTGCCCTGGGCATGATCGCGGCTGACGAGAGCCCCAAGTTCCTCATGACGAGAGGCAAAGACAAGGAGGCTCTGGCAGTGCTCAACAGGATATATTCTGTTAATACTGGGCAACATCAGTCTGGGTTTTGTGTAAGTGTTCCTGGTGTACTGTAATTTCTTTCTATCTTCTTCATTCTTTGGATGTTGATGTAGTGGTTAGTGACCGTGACTGCTAAGCCAGAGGCTGTGGTTTTGATTTCCGCTCAGGACAAATCTCAGTAATGAGACTGATTGCTTGTTGTGAATCTGAGTGTAATTTATTTATAACATATTGTATGTTTTTATAAATTATGTAAGAACGTATATCAGTTGTCTGGTTACAATACAGGATCTGTATAGTTTGGGACAGATAACCATTGACCGTGTGTGAGTTGTCCCAAGATATTTTCTTATCTATGGTTACTTATCGTTAGCCGAGTCGAGTTATCGGATTCCAGTTTAAAGCAGCATCAGCAGGATTATTAAGATCCTCTAAAATTCATGTTTGTGTGTCACTAGAAGACTTGTATAAAAATCTATTTTAACTATAACATGAACTCTACGTTAAATAAAAAATCAAATATAAATAAAATTACTATGACGAACTATCATACGAGTATAATCAATGATGTTCATTGGCAATTAAACAATAACTTGAGACAGAGTGACAATCCACCGAAGCAGAGGCAACATACGGTCCTCAAACCCTTTTGGTTGGGCTGCGGAATGGTTATAATAGTTACAGTGACCCCGGAACATAAAGGGCGACCGAAGGAACAAGAGTTGGTTTTAGTCAGTAAAAGTCTGACACGGCCTTTCGCACCGCTCAGGACGAGAGAAGTCATTTGATGATTTCCCACTCCCCAAAAAAACCCTTTTGGTTTTTTTATCGTGGGAAAATCCTCATAAATGTCCGTCGCCTTGGAAGAGCGGAGGGTGATGATATCGGACTCTTTACGGCTTAAACCCCACGGTTCCTTCTGCTACCATTTGTCGGCAGTAAAGTACTTGCTTGACGTATGATCCGCGCTCTAGGTCTTCCTAGCCCTCCTCCTGTACCGTTTACGGTGACTTAAGTACTGCGGGAATGCTGGGCACCTTAATTGTCCTCCTTCAAATAACCCAGCCTTGCTACTCCCTACGATTCCTCTAGCATAAAACCAAAGCTTAGTACAAAAATGTCTTCCTTGTTTTCAGGTAAAATCTCTAAAGGTACCATGTGAAGTCATTGACCCTGAACAGGAAGGCTCAGGAGTTGCGCTGGCGACGAAGGCTAAGTCAGAGTCGGCGTTTGCGTTATTGCGTCCGCCGCATCTTAAGTGGTTCGCGCTGCTTGGTTTCCTGATGTTTGGACTGTTTTCTTTGTAAGTGGTTTTTTTTGTATCATACAAAAAGAAAAGTCCTAAACCAACTGAGAGTTTCGTTGGATGAATGGATGGACAGATAGATTTATATGTTCTTTCATGCAAAAGCTACAGAACGGATGTTGTTATAAATACAGTAACCAAAAACCATAACGCAGCCGATTCTACAGGAGACAGCTTGTATTAGTATGTACGTAAATTATAAAGAAAACTAGCTACCCGTCCCAGTTTCGCATGGGTGTTACAAATCTTTGAAAACCCGTTTTTAACAGTAGTAAGACACAACATGTATTATACACATACCTTCATCTTGAGTTACTCTATCTATCCGCACTAATATTATAAATGCGAAAGTAACTCTGTCTGTCTCTACTTCACGCCTAAACCACTGAACCGATTTGGATCAAATTTGGTACAGATATAGTCTGGGACCCGAGAAAGGACATAGGATAGTTTTCATCCCGGAAATCCCCCGGGAATGGGAACTATAAATCCACGCGGACGAAGTCGCGGGCAAAAGCTAGTTAGAAATAAAAACATCAAAATCTGTTGCGTAGATTTAAAGATATAAACATACATAGCAATAGACATCGGGAAGCGACTTTGTTTTATACTATGTAATGATAATATCTTTATATATATAATTCTGCTGTACGTGTGTATGTCATTAAACTCCTCCTAAACGGCTTGACCGATTTAAATGAATTTTTCTGTATGCGTTTGAGTGGCGCCCTGGATGGTTTAGATTCACAAATCAGCCCGGCAGATGGCGCTGATTGCTGAAAAAGCATTTGATCTCGAAAACGACCCTAACGATTTCGCTGAAATTTGATATGTGGGGGTTTTCGGGGACGAGAAATCGATCTAGCTCAGTCTTATGTCTAGGGAAGCGCATGTTGTCGAGTTTTAAGTTAAAATGTTTGGCGCCCAACGAAGTGGGCACGGGCCAGCTAGTATATGGATTCTTAAATAAATAAATAGTGAATGATTAATGTTTTCAGCTTGAACGGGCTGTTCCTGTTTGCCGCGGACACCATCAACAAAGTGATGAACAGCGAGGAGACCAGCGGCACTATCTGTGAATTGATGGGACAGTCTGATAACTCTGTAAGTATATCTATCTCTCTGTTAGTCTTATCAACTGGAGTAATAATCTTAGTTCTGCCGACTTATAATTTTTGACTACGGCAAAGCCAAAGAAGGGTTATGATTTTGACAGGCTATGTGTGTAATGTATGTTTCAATAACTAAATTAATTACGTTAACTTACTCAATACATCCTCGTTTTTGCCATTCCTATTATTGGAGTTCATCGTAACAGCTCACATTTTATTCCGTGGTGCTAGGTAGTCTGGGCTTCTGCAAGTTGTAATCGCCATTTGGGCCTAATGGCCTATAGCTAGTTCTGTTCTGTTTCCTGCTTGTTATGGAGGGAAGTGAAAAACATATTCTTCTTAATACTCCTCCGCTGTTCTTTTCTGGTTAATTTCGTTGCGGAATCCAAAACCTTTGAATCGTTTCTCCGGGGACTCCTCGAGCTTCATTGCTCGGCGCTTTTCTGGTGGACTCCAATAGTGTGACGCAAGTGGAATTGTCCCATTTTAAATAAAGTGTCGTGCTGTTTAAAATTTGTTTGGGTAGTTTGTTTTTACAATTAATATAAAACAGTAGACACGACACACCCAATAGTTAGTTATTATTTAATCAATTTATTAGTGCAAGTCGGGATATTCGACTTGTTCAAAAGCTCGCCATTGGTCAGCATTAATATCCAAAATGACATTCTTTCGTACTTTTATTTAAAGCCTTAAAGTAAAATAAAACCATTTTGATTGAAGTCGTAATTTTTTATCAATAACGTCAATTATCGGCAATTACCGGTTTTTATCGAAAAACACCGATATTTTTCATTTTATCGATTATCGGAATATTTCGATAATTGCATGCCCTAGCTGGCTACCATATGCAGAATGCAATAATAATAAAGTTGTCTTATAGACTAGGAACAAATCATTTATAGCTTTAGGAAGTTTGCTTAGATAGTCTGTAATAGTCGGTATAAAATAAACGTATAATTAAAACGTGACATTATCACTCAACGTAAAATAAACATTATCTATAGATATCAACTTTATTGTTTAATAACAGAAATAAGAACTAAATATAGTCTACTGGAGTAGCAGAAGATATACAAAGTTCATATTTCGAAAGATGTCCACAAACGTGATCATTAAAAAAACGTGACTTTTTATCATTAAACTCGTGACTCAATTTATTGAAGATTTTAGTAAAAACGAGATTGACAGAAAGAAAGAGAATAGGGAACTACAGAATAAACTTTTACTAATTTAAACCTTTTTTTTTTTGGTGAGTGGGAAATCATCAAATGACTGCTCCCATCCTGGGTGCGGCGGGAGGGCGTGTCAGACTTTTACTGACTAAAACCCACTCATGTTCCTTAGATTGCCCTTTATGTTCCAGGGTCACGGTAACTATTATAAACATTCCGCAACCCCGGCAGGACTAATTTAAACCTTCGAACACACGTGATTCGAGACACAATAGAAAGACAATAGCAGCCTGACAGCCGGCTGTCGCTTGGTTGTCGAAACGTTAATAATTTAATATTAGCGGTCCCTAATGGTTCCGTCCTCTGTATGTCACACCTTTTTAGCGCTCCTAGTTCCGTGGACCATCATAAATATTATTAGCGTGACATTATGTAACTTTTGATGTACATACATAGGTATTACTGCATAGTTTAAACAAAATCCGTGAAGTAGCTTTTTCATAAAAGAGTAACATACATACAGTCACCAATGTTTATATTCAATCTCACAAATACTTACAGCAGATTAGCTGGTTAGAGATACAAAATAATATATGTATGTATATTTAATCAAATGTTCTACCCAAATAACCCATACCCAAAACCGAAAAAAGGTCTATAAGACAAAAAGTTTGGGGAACGGATCGGATCGAATGCGGCTTTTTATGAATGATCCGATTGAAAATTCCCAGTATGGGACAACGGTCTTTCCAAGTTCATGACAATCTATTCACCAGTCCACTTATTCCAGACATCTACAGACGAATGCCAGGACTCGATCTCGCACAACACCTTCTACATCATGGTGGTGACGACGGCGGTGTACGGCCTAATGGTGACCGCCGGCAGCGCCAGCCCGCTGTCCAAGAAGGCGCTGCTCATCATCATGTTCGTCACCGTGGGAGTCGGCTGTCTTGTTGCTGGGTTGTCTACTAACAGGTAGGGCGACAAGCGTTTCGGGGAGAAGTAGACCTCCATTTCCTTCCCTGACCATTCCCACTCCAGTCACATCCATGAAGGGGAGAGATAGAAAACATGATATTTTATTTATCAAAATATGACATCATAATTTGTAATAAATGAATGGTAATCAATAATCCCGATTTCTGAACCAGATTTATGTAGGAGCCTGGTATCTTAGAATCCAGCGTACTTTGAAAAAACTATAGTTTAATGCCCTTACTAATAATCACTGTGTAAAGTTATGCAATGAATAAAGCCTGTGTAACCACACATTTTTTGACGTATAAACCTGTCATAACTTTATGCAGCGTTTATTAGTAAGGCGCTAAATGTAAATAAAATATAAGCAGGCGTCCGTCACTCGCTCAAGGCCACGCGTTTTATGCCTACCGCTTCGCGTATCGTCGACGATACAACGAACACCGGGCTGTCGCGCGCCCGGCTGAGTGCTCGCGCGTCACGGGTACAGCGCTGACTATCAAAATGCCAAAATCACGTAATTATTGCGTGATTATTGTGCAATTCCCCTGTTTCCCAATTCTCTTGTTTCACTTTTGATTATTTATTAAAATTATTCACGTGGTTTTGGATATTTTCGACACTAAAATATATTAGTCGGGAATTCAAGGAACGAAAAATATGCATCAGTCATTTTATCAAACTAAAAAATATTTGATCAACTAATAAAATAATAATTGTTTTTCTAAAACATTCGTTTTATTACCATTGTCATCATACGTATAACCCTAGCAGATTTGCTGGACGACACGCACACACGTTAGTCGCGCGGCGGGCAAAAGAATCTCAACTCTCTTTGTGCGTGCTTATGGTACATTCCTCCTTGCTGCAAACAACTGGTATTATTATTATGATTTTGTAGGCTATTATAGCGTAGGTATTTTGATTTTTGTATTGGAGTGAAGTATCTGTTACGTAGTAACTATTTATTAATCTGTGATATAAGCCACTAAGCTGGCACTATTGGATGTCTGTCAGTTAGTCAGGAAGTTTAGGCTAGCTGCTCGTACCAATACGTAGGTATATTTTTAAAGCCGTAATATTAGTATATTACGGTTTAGCAGTATGACGTCAACAGACAGACACTATACATCATTATGATGCGACAAATTAATTGTACCCGGATGTGACAAGATAATCAGTAAGTGATCAGTGAAATAACCGTTATAAATTAGCTTAAAATCCGGTCGGATTATTAGTAGATAGTAGATACTTGTTTACCTATCTACTTACTGCATGCAGGAAGGTGATAGCGTATAATATTTCCATTCTTGCTAGTTTTAGTTAAGTACATCCTTTACAACACAATAATAATTGTCAAAAAATTTTTTCACGGTTATGATGTTGATGTTGTTTTTCTTTTTAGGGTTCCGTACCTCAAAAGGTAAAAACGGAACCCTTATAGGATCACTTTGTTGTCCGTCTGTCCGTCCGTCCGTCCGTCTGTCAAGACCCTTTTTCTCAGAAACGCGTCGACATATCAAGCTGAAATTAATACTACATACTCAGGTCTGCTATCTCTCAAAGCAGTGAAAAAATCATGTTTCTAAATCAACGCGATAAAAAGATACGGTGGTTTATATTGCATATTTAGACAATTTTAAGGGAATCAAAACCTATAGGGTACTTACCATTGACCAAGAATCATGAAATTTGGCAAGAAGCAAGGTCATGTAACACAAGTAAAGGGAAAACTCCGAAAACCGTAAATTTGTAGTTAGTTCACATCCGGCGTCCGTTTGTCCGTCTGTCTGTCAAGAACCTTTTTCTCAAGAACGCGTCAAGATATCAAGCTGAAATTTATATCACACACTCAGGTCTGCTATCTCTCAAAGCAGTGAAAAAAACAAGTTTCTAAATCTACGCAATAAAAAGATACGGCGGTTTATATTGCATATTTAGACATTTTCAAGGGAATCAAAACTCAAAACCTATAGGGTACTTCCCATTGACCTAGAATCATAAAATTTGGCAAGAAGTAAGGTCATGTAGCACAAATAAAGGGAAAACTCCGAAAACCGTAAATTTGTAGTTATTTTACATCCGGCGTCCGTCTGTCCGTCTGTCTGTCAAGAACCTTTTTCTCAGGAACGCGTCGAGATATCAAGCTGAAATTTATATCACACACTCAGGTCTGCTATTTCTCAAAGCAGTGATAAAATCAAGTTTCTAAAACAACGCAACAAAAAGATACGGCGGTTTATATTGCATATTTAGACATTTTCAAGGGAATCAAAACTCAAAACCTATAGGGTATTTCCCATTGACCAAGAATCATGAAATTTGGCAAGAAGCAAAGTCATGTAGCACAACTAAAGGGAAAACTCCGAAAACCGTAAATATGTAGTTAGTTCACATCCATCCGTCCTTCCGTTTGTCCGTCTGTCAAGACCCTTTTTCTCAGAAACGCTTCGAGATATCAAGCTGAAATTAATATCACATACTCAAGTTTGCTATCTCACAAAGCAGTGAAAAAATCAAGTTTCTAAATCAATGCAATAAAAAGACACGGCGGTTTATATTGCATTAAGACATTAATTTGCAAGCGAATCAAACCTATAGGGTACTTCCTATTGACCAAGAATCATGAAGTTTGGCAAGAAGCAAGGTCATGTAGCATAAGTAAAGGACAAACTCCAAAACCCGTAAATTTGTAGTTATTTCATAAAAAAAATTAACGGAACCCTCGTTGCGCGAGTCCAACTCGCACTTGACCGGTTTTTTTTTTCTGGAGATTATATTTTTTACGTGACCGCGATAGGCCTAGAAAAGATTTATTTAATTATGGAAAACCAGTAGCTGTTACAATCTTTCTTAATCTAAACATAAAATACACGGTAACAAAGTTAAATGTACAGCATATACTTATACAGGGTGTCCCACGGCTATGCCACATGGAGGGAAAGTACCTTAAATATTGTAGATAGAACATTTTACTGAAAGAAGACATTATTTGAATTTTTAAAATAATTTAAATTGCATTCAACGATTTTTAAATAATTAAATGGTTGGGCCGGGAATCGAACTTGTTCCACGAGAATAAAATATTCACCCTATAGTTTAATCATACCGATCGAAAGGTTTCATCTTAAGGATTATTTTTTGCTAAATAACATAGTGTCACAAATAAAAGGAAGACCGTGAATTTTAACATTTAATGTAAAATTTTGCACTGAAAAGTTAAAAGCTTACATTGACGTAAGGGCATACTATTGACAATCATAACTACTTATTAAGTTATTACTAAATAATCTACCCACTTGAGTAGTACGCATCATTTAAATAAATAAATATCCACCATAACAAGACCAAAAAATCGTCAGGGAACGAAATAATCCAAAGTTATCACTTTGTATTCAAAAAGAATTTTCAAATGCTCAAAACTAGTCCCTAGTTTTGAGCATTTGAAAAATTGACTAATTTTGTGTTAAAAATGTTAAAATTCGTGGTCTTTCTTATATTTTTGACACTATGTTATTTAGCAAAAAAATAATCCTTGTGATGAAGCCTTTCGACCGGTAGGATAAAACTACAGGCTGATTAATTTTCTCGAGTAACAGGTTCGATTCCCGGTTCAACTATGTAATTATTTAAATATCTATGAATGCAGTTTAAAATGTTTTCAAAATTCAAATAATGTCTTCTTTCAGTAAAATGTTCTATCTACAATATTTAAGGTACTTTCCCTCCATGTGGCATTGCCGTGGGACACCCTGTATAAGGATGTCAGGATAAATTGAATGGATTCCATCGGAACCAGAAATACTCGTACATCGAGAAATATTGAAGAAGAAGATCGAGACCTCAGCATAGGAGTGGAGAAGAACAAGCTAGTAATTAACATTTCTCCTATATAAAAGTGTTATAGTCTTTATTAGAATACCCACGTTTGCCTACAGGATCGTGGCTGGAATAGCGATGTCATCCCTTCAACTAACGTCTCTGGGTATCGGGCCTCTCACAGCATACGTCGTGCATCTCTTCCCCACGGCGTTGAGGTAATTATTATATTCATTCTTCTTTTGCAATGTGGTAACCTGCATGAAGACAATAAAGAAATTAAAAACAAATACATTTGAATTCCGCGCGATAAAATCTGCGTCTCTTGCATTTTAATTCATTACATTACACATTTAATCTTTCGAACACACGTGATTTGAGACACAATAGAAAGACAATAGCACTCCGACAGCCGGCTGTCGGTTGGTTGTTGAAAGGTTAACTGCTAAGAGAGCTTCACAATGGAGAGTCCTGGTTGCATTTGATTCAAACAGAAGCAGATCATCCTACTAGCTGTAGGAATGACAAAAGACGATTAAAATGTACTCTTTGTAAGTAAGTACTGTGAGGACTGGAAAGACCTCCGGGACCTAATGTGTGTGGAGTAATGTGTGAGGGCTTGAAGAACCCTCCGGTCAACACTTTTGTACAGTGTAACTAACAAATATAAAGAGGAAGCACTTTTAACTGTATTTATTGTTGTTTTAATACGTGCTTATTCCATGAGCCTCGGACGCGACATGCGTCAAACCGTATAAACAACAAACTACAAAATCAAATTGAAATATATTTTAGGGAGAATATTTATACATATATTTCAATTCCATGCTGAGTGTTAAGAAGAAAACCTCAAAGGTATTTTCCCCGACTGCGCGACGCAAAGGAGGGTAATGTGTTTATCAGTCTATGTATGTATGTTTGATTCTATGTGACGTTCTAGAGACCGAATGCGTAGGCCGATTTTGATCATTCTTACGTCAATCGATTCGTCTTAACCTTGCGAGTGTCACTAAAGACATGACAGTAATCAAAATTCATCACAGCGACAACCAGACGACATATTGTCAAAATTAAAAAAAAATGTCGATGAACTATGTATAGTGGGGTGTCGTTGAATAGGTATTTTAAAATCATCTTCAGATTCTTTTTATCATTTTTCATTTTAAATAATAGTTTAGGATATATAACGATTTAAAGTTGTTTAACAAACCAATAATCATTCTCGCTAATTTTCGTGCTTATTGATTTAAGTTTTATTTGAAGTATAAACGATATACAAATAAACAAAACATGAAAAAACATGAGGAACAAATATTTTTGGTAAAAAAACCACTTTGATGTCACCGTACACAAGCTCCAAGGAACTACTTTGGACCGAGCTGTGGTTGATTTAAGTTCACGCGTTTTTGCTAAAGGTCAAGCATAATTATGTAGCTTTGAGCCAAGTTAGGTCTTTAGTTCAGTTTAGGTTTAATAGTTTAGACCACCGCAAGTTACTTAATAATCCCCACGATATAGCTCTCTCAATGAAATTACTATATTGCGTAATTTTCCATCTTATAACGAAGTCTCAATGAACCGTAACTAAAAAGTAAAAAATAAAATAAAAATTATTAAAAAACAAAAAACCCGACTGCGTGAAAACTAATTTTAAAAAATGCGTGAAAAATATAACTTAAATAAAAACTGAAAAGAAAGAAACAAGCCCAGTAGTTTAGAATAGAACGGAACGACTCACAGTCGGGGCCCCTTGGAAAGATTTGATCGGTAAAATTTAAATGGGCCCCGGCTGTGAGTCGTTCTGTTCTATTCTAAACTACTGGGCTTGTTTCTTTCTTTTCAGTTTTTATTTAAGTTATATTTTTCACGCATGTTTTAAAATTAGTTTTCACGCAGTCGGGTTTTTTGTTTTTTAATATTTTTTTATTTCTGTCCAGTTATTTATAAGCAGTTACATAAAGACTGGACAGTACTAATGATAACCTTCTTCAGTCGAGAATATCGGTTGTTTGATCTTTGTAAAGAGCTACAGGTGTCATTGCGCAACTGCCAGAATCTTGCAACACCAGGTACCTAGACAGAGACCATACATAATCAGAAGCCATTAAACACTTCTCTTACGTACATTAGAAACCATAGATCATGCATCCTATAAAATTAACCTTTCGACGACCAAGCGGCAACCAGCTGTCGCGCTGCTGTTGTCTTTCTTTTGTGTCTCAAATCACGTGTGTAATAAGGTTTAAAAGTATAGTATATTCGTGACGAATTTACTACTATATTTATATATAAATTGCAGTGCAGAGCGCATAACAACCACCCTCCGGAAATGAGGAGCATAAAAGGCTAAATAAAGCAATATTTTTACAATTACTTTATGAATGCAAGAAAACAGATAAAGCCTTATAGTCGAGAAAGTACTTTCTTTATTTTATTTTCTCAGACTACATCTAAGATCTGGGTTTTCCATCATTCACTGTACTATATACTTGTTCATACAACAAAGCTACCGCTATATACCAAAGTAAATATTTTGCTTCAGTCAACGGTTTCATAGAAACGGGGTTTTCTTAACAACAGCAGATATGTTTTATAATATAATCCAAAATAATGAAGCCATAAAGATATAGTACCGAATAACAAGTAGGCAACAAAATAATATGTAGATTATATTATTTTTGTCAATGAAAAATCTATTGGTAATCTTTATCGGTTGTTGTGGTGTGGTTGATGTTTACAAGTTCCAAGCTAATTCTATGAAGAGATTAACGTTTCTTTTTAATAATGCTTATTATTGTCTACTGAAAAATAATAGAAATTGCACCATGATAAGTAATAAGTACCTAGTCCCTGAATACTAAGTATCAAATCGACTGACTGATAATTCTCAAAAACTTCTTGACTTTAGAACTGAGGTCGTGATAAATATTTTTTACCTAACAAATCCTTCAGCTAATCAATATCACTACCGCACAAACTACAGCGGTAAATAAAAGATGGAGAATAAAGGTGAACGCAGACTTGGCCGCACCGCACGCGCCGCAGTTTCGCATTCGAATTCTTTAGATGAAGTTCTATGCCACCTCGCACACTTACCCGCGTCGCAGTTGCCGCAGACCCTGAAACGACAACAACGAAAATGCGATGACTGCGGGGACTGCGGCGCGTGCGGTGCGGCCAAGTCTGCGTTCACCTTAACTAAGCAAAAGTACGGGCTAGGTAAAAGTATGCTAGATAAAATATCTTGACCTAAAAGTCTAATCCCTTTCGTTTAGATCAGTTGCTTAGATCTTTATCTTGACTTTAAAGCTAAAGGCAAATGAATCAAGGCAAAAAAAGAGGAGTCTACATAAAAATGTAGACTCCTCATTTTTGCCTTGATTCATTGCAATATATAATAAATCAAGCAATGCATAATAAATCTCTCATTTTTAAGACAGTTTAAAAAAACTGTCTTAAAAATGAGAGATTTATTATGCATTTATAGGTATGGTTTTTTTTCTGTTATTACCTCTTCGAGTCCCATTTTATTTCATCATCTTAAAAGGGTAAAACTGTGGTACTTTGGCCGCGAGAACAAGTTACTTTTTGATGATATAAAGCATACCTTCCTCCACAGAGGCACGGCAGTGGGAGCAGTCATGATGTTCGGCAGGATAGGGTCAGTGGCCGGAGCCAACGCCGCGGGTGTGTCCCTCACCGCCGCCTGCATGGCCACCTTCTACGCCTTCGCTTTTCTAGTCTTCTGTAAGTTACTCTTAAATATTGTAACGTAATTAGGAAAAATTGTTTAATTCGTATCGCTCTACCGACCGTGAAGTATCTTATCTTATATCTTGGGACAACTCACACACGGCCATCTGATCCCAATCTAAGCAGAGCTTGTGTTATGGTAATCAGACAACTGATATACATACTTATATAATTTTGGAATACATACATATTATAGATAAATCACACCCAGACACAGAACAAACATTCATGCTCATCACACAAAGTTTGTCCTGGGTAAGTATAAGTATATATTATAAGTATCTTCCTAGTCCGGGGTTTCGGAATTGTTCGAAAGAGTTACCGCAGTTAGTAAAAGGCGGACACACAAGAAAGTATCTTCCTGACTGTTTTGGCAACCTGGCGTATCTTTTTATATAATAACCGCAAGTTCTACTGTGACCACACAATCTCAAGGCAAATGAAATCTAAAACACGTTAATAAAAATAAGTATTATCTACTCTCCTGTATACAGGAACAATGCGACTTACTTTACAAAAACGCTGTGTCGTTTTGAACGTCATAGTTCCGGCAACTGGCGGATAACCTGACCGTGTCCATTTCGATTTTGATGGACAAACCTTAGACACGGATTACGGATTATTTGAACAGGGTCGCCTCAACCTTGAGTATGCGAAGATAACTTATTAGTAATAAACAATAATAGATTAATTGTAAATGTCGTATAGAATATACGCGTCATATCGCACGATAGATTTTTATCAAGCAATTTCTATCACTATCTTAATCTATTTCATCCGTCCCTTTTCTATTTTCGAGTTCATCGAATGGTTAATCGTAATCTGTCTTTATCTCTTCTTGTTTACTAGTTTCTGCTTACAATAATGGCAGCCCCGCACATTCTAGATTTTTTTGATTTACTTCTGTAGCGCACTATACATAGGAATAGGATTTTTTAAATAGAGAAGAGATTCATCAACCAATAATTAGGCTATTTGAACGAAAGTTGGCCATATTTATAATCGTTCATTATATGCAGCCCATGTTACAGGCCAAACTGCACTTGAACAAATTTTAGTTAAGTAAATTCTACTTGGGCAGCTTTAGTATCTGTACAAGTTAATTTATTCAACGCATCTTTATCAACACTTAGAGAAAACAACGCGATTACCTATCAGAGTTTATCTGTAATTGTCAATTTTGTTTATCGATAATTTTGATCTAGACGTGATTTCGTGCTGTTAAAAAATACGTAAGTGCTTTATCAGTGATATATTTACACTTATATTTAAACAGTTTCAGTATCTTAAGTGAATATATGGTGGGTAAAATGTATTAGAACCTTATCTAAAACCCGATGTTATCAGATAACGAACTCCTGCAGTTTTTCAAGTCTTCATTATTACTATATTGTTTCTATGCTGATCTCTTAAGACAAGGCTTACGAAACTTATCAAATAAAGTTTTATACTGGCTGTAAATGTTGGTTGGTGCAACATAAATTATACTTTAAATGTGGAGGGAAAATTTTGGGAGATAATTTCTGCAGTTGATTAACATTCTCACACGTGTACGACTGTAATAAAAGTGTTGTTCGTAATTTCGGTACACGTGTATCATTACAAAAGTATGCTATTCTTTTCTATATAAAACTGTATTTTGAAAGGCCAACCTTAAATAGATTTACAAATATCCGAGTAGCCGCCACAAAGTGACTATGACAATCCCAGGTATATCTATATTTAAAAATAAAACTCGTAATTGAACTTTTGTATAATACTAATCAAGGAGGTCAAAAATTTCTTCGCATCATTTGAGATGAGTAAAGTGGCTTTGGCCGCAATTAAGCACTTATGATCTTAGTTTGTCAGTATATTTTATTATATGGTGCACAACACTAGCCCGCATATCGCCGTCGGTCGTACAAAATTGGCTAGCAGGTGAAGTAAAATCTAAATGAAAAAGCTGTGGAAAAATCTCAAAAGTACTTGTGTGGAATAAATGTTAAGAAAGTAATCTCTGAGCTAAAATGCGGACGGAGGGACAGTCAGACGTACCCGACGTTACAATTTATTTTGTAGCTAATGGTGCTGATTCTCTTGTTCACAAACTTAACTAAATTTAAGTTAAATGTATGTATATCTAATCTGACAGGATTAAACTAAAGTTGCGGAATGTTTATAATAGTTACCGTGACCCTGGAACATAAAGGGCAATCGAATAAACATGAGTGGGTTTTAGTCAGTAAGAGTCTGACACGCCCTCCCGCCGCACCCAAAAAAAAGGATTAAACTAAAATGTATCTTTTGTTCTTTTCTTAATGAAATGGAAAGAGAAAGATGCACTTAACTTAAATTTACATTAGTTTGTGAATAAGAGAATCGGCACCTATGTCAAGTGAACAACAAAATTATTTATCAAGTCATGTGCAACTCACGTAAAGTTAAATTTACAGCCACTGCATTTATTTATCAGAGCTCTTCTACCAACGTAAATAATTCGTACGTAATCATTGATTGCCATAAACCATTTATAACGTCAAGATACATGGGCGTAGCCACACTGGGGCAAGCTGGGGCGCTTGCCCCACCCTAAAGGTATAAGGTGCCTAACAAAAAAAAATCTTTTACTTTTTTTTTTGTCAGTGGGAAATCATCCAATGACTGCTCCCGTCCTGGGTGCGGCGGGAGGGCGTGTCAGACTCTTACTGACTAAAACCCACTCATGTTCCTTCGATTGCCCTTTATGTTCCAGGGTCACGGTAACTGTTATAAACATTCTGCAACCCCGGCAGGCGTTGGCCCTGTTGGGCCCCTTCCTGTGCTGACTTCTCTTTGAGGCGCGCGTGGAACACTAACGCGCCATCGACGCGGTCTTGGTCCTAGCCGGGCGGCGAGCTACCAATCGCTCGCCATCCGTAGAACCGCGCCTACAGTGGCCGGTAGTCGTCTCGCGACTCTCGACGTCTTCGCCGGGGTCTCAGTCCGGGGCGAGAGGCTCGTCGTTGCCTCTCGCGCGCCGCCGCCTCCTTCACTAGCATGACTACTTCACAGAAGGAGGCGTCGGCATCCCATTCCGTCTCGCCCCGAAGCATGGCCTGAACCAGCGCCGGGCGCGAGAGGTCACCGCCGCCGATCGCCTTTACGAGGACACGTCGATGGTCCGCCCATGCGCGGCACACCTCCACCGTGTGCTCGACCGTGTCCTCCAGGTGACCATTGCTGCAGTGGTGACACCCAGGCGTCGCTTCCTCCTGAATCCGACACAGGAACCTCCCGAACTGACCATTTCCGGTGAGGACCTGTGTCAAGCGAAACGTGAGAGCGCCGTGGCGCCTCTCCAGCCACTCCTCAAAGAGGGGTCTTATCGCCGCTATTACGGCGTGCCCAGCACTAGGTTGCGACAGTCGCTGTCTCCACTCCGCCGTGAGATCTCGCCGGAGCTCCGTGAGCCGTGCCGCGATAACCCGCGGCAGCGGGACATCGCCCCGGCGTTCTGGAGGCAACAGTCCTTGCCTCCAGATCCCACGGCGGGACGCCGGCAAGAAGGCACGTCGCCTCACAGAAGACCATGCGGTATCCCCGCACCTTGCGAATGGCCATGACCCTCTGGGACGCCCTCAGAAGCCGGGTCGAAGCCGTGACTAAATTGGGCGCCCACACCAGAGCCCCGTAGAGGACCATGGACCGCACGATCCCCGTGTAGAGCCTCCGGCAGGATGCGTTTGGGCCACCGAGATTAGGCAGGAGCCGCTTGAGGGCAGCTCCAGCCTTCGCCAGTTTGGGGCCCAAACGTCGGAAGTGCTCTGTGAAGTTCCATCGGTTGTCGAGGACAAGTCCCAGTAGTAGTACAGTCAGGTACTTTATCGTCGACTCGACACCGATGTGAACCCCTCTCACCGTTATCTGAGACCCCGGAGGTGGCCGGTGCCGAGGGCCATGAAAACACATGGCCTCGGACTTGTGCAGGGCCACCTCGAGTCCCAGCTGCCGGATCCTGTCCACGACTGTCGCAACACCTCTTGACATCAAGTCGGCCGCCGCCTGGAACGACCCTCCTGTTCTAGGGGCGGGAGGGTCGTTCCTCGGTCCGTCGTTCCTCGGTCGGTCGGACTAGCGTATCGTCAGCGTAGCACACTACGCTGACACCATCGGGAAGGTCGGCGCGCAGCACCCAGTCGTACCACACCCGATGTCCCACAGGAGCGGCCCCAGGACCGATCCCTGTGGAACACCGCACGACATCCCTCGTTGACTCCACACTCCCTCGTGACCGGGGTAGATAACGGCTCTGTCCGTCAGATAGGCCTTGACCACACGACAGAGGTAGGCTGGCATCCGGTGATACTGGAGTGCCGCCCCTATGCACCCCCAAGGCAGGGTATTAAAGGCGTTGGCGATGTGGAGAGACACCGCCAAGACGATCGACCCTGCCCTGTGCCACCGCATCCCCTGTCGTGAGGGCCCGTACGCACATGATGGCGTCCACCGTGGAGCGTCCTCTGCGGAAGCCGAACTGGCCGTCCGCGAGATCCGGCCCCACCCGCATCAGCCACTCGACGAGACGGCTCGCAATCACTCTCTGTTTTCATGCACAATCAATATCTTCAGGGAAATTCCTAAGAGCTCTTCTCTAAAGCATATCCCTGGCATGCTGAATAGGATTTAAGTCAGGGGATTGTGCAGGGACCAGTCTTAAGCTTGGATGCTGTTGTAATCAACTTGTAACGATATGCGCCGTATGTGGACTGCATTGTTGTGGATGCTGCAGTCGATTCCAACGTCTAGGTTCTTTCCAAACGCGTACTCTTCGCGAATCAGGATGAAATCCGAAAAGGCACAAGTGACCATTGAGAATGGTTCCAGTTTTCTTGTGCAATAGCCCATTGTAATCTTCTTCCTCGATTGCCTCTCCTTGGCGCTGGTACCCGAAGTGGCCTACGAGCACGTAGGTTGACTTCATGCAGTCTTCTTAAAGTTTGATCGCTTACCAGCAAACCATCTCTCTCTGTGTCTCTCTCGTTATGTGAAATTTTGCACATACTTAGGTATTTTGAGAAGATTTTATTATTCTCTGGTGGGGGGGGGGTAGTTGACTTTTGCCCCACCCTGAGCCCAAAGCTGGCTACGCCCATGTCAAGATATTGCCCAAATGCAGCAATGTGCATATTATTGTATTACTCTGAATCTGAAAGTCACCTCTCTTTGTTTATAATAGTTGTAAATTTTTTTAAACAGATATTTATCGGCAGTTTCACGATACTGTAACGACAATGAACTTTGTTTTTGCATTTATATGACCCAAGTTTTGCGCAGTATATAAACGAACCTAATTATTAAGTGAACCAATTAAAGAATTTACTGTTCTCAGACAATAATGCAAAATGTAGATAAAGTACTTTAAAAAAATGTAGCTTGCCTTTACTGCAAATGTATCATTATATCTTTTACTTTGACAGTAAATTAGTCAACGTTTCAATCAATGAACACTTGACTAATTTTCCTCATGGACTTAATAATATTATTAAGAAGCCGTAATCCAACCCAGAAATTGATTTCTATATTAAAATATCTGTAATAACGACACTAATTTGCATATGATTAAATAATTTACATACCATCGGTGGCCAAATTATTAGGGACAGTACTCATAGAACAATTTTTTTTTGTTAAAACACCTTTTTAAAGAAAATAAATAATTTCGTATAGGTTTTTCTGGTTTGGTTTTACTCCTAGTATCATTATTATTAATTTTGATATGTGATAGCACCATGAGATCGAGCCATTTTCGAAAAATGTTGTATAGCTTATAAGATGTAGCAATTTTGTTAACTTCAGTGGAAAATTACGTTTGTTTCATTGATGGCAAAAAAAAATTTTTGGTTTTAATTTTACAAGATTTTTCTGTTAAAACTAATCGAACCACAGATAACATTTGTGATTTTGTCCTTTTTTTCTTAAATTGAATGCAAAATATAGAGTTTTGGTAACGATATTACGTGATATGTTTAAAATTTTGCCTTTTAAAATGGGCAAAGCTTTAGACCCGTCTTCACGAAAGTTTATAAATTAAAAACATTATTTCTGGATTTTACACATTCTCAGAGAGATTTAACAGCTATTACAGGTATCTGAAAGTCTGTAGTAAACAGTATTAAAGTAAAATCTGATCAGAACAAACTTCTGAAAACAGAGAGTGTGAAAAAATATAGCAGAAAACTGATCACCACTGTTCGTTTTGACCATAAAAACAGAGATATCTGCCTAAAACATGGTAAAAAGTGCATTACCTGCCTGACTACAATTTTAAACAAGGGAGTAGACTAAAATATAAAAGTATTCGATAGGACGGTTTGACGGTGGCAGGCCGAGAAGAAATAGATAAATTATCGGCCGAACAAATAAGCACGCCACACCGAGACCATGATGTAGAAACGACTGTAGTAGGCTAGGCATCGCCGTAATATGATTGTGGCAGACTGCAGTTGGTTAATAATATTACTGTTTATATTGCTATATGTATGAAAAGCGCTATTCAGTGATCATTACATTATTTTTAGGTATGCTTCTCCGATGAATAATTGTTTCAAGTGTGGGTCGACAAGAGCACATTTGTTAGTCGCACACATCCTAGAGCTGTCCGAGAACAGCTCCATTCAAATTGTCTTTTGGGAAAAATTAAACAACCAGGTAGCATCACGGTGTGATTTGTGATCTCTGCTAAAACATAGGATGCCTATATATCGTAGAAATTAGCATAAGGCAAGATCTGTACAAGCGAGCACTAGAAACTCAATTATTGCCGCAAGTCAAAAAATGGTTTCCTGGTAGTCGAGGAGTACATTTTTATGGCTATTTCTGCATCGTGTCTCAAGGCTAATAGTAATACAGCATTCCTGGCTGAAAAAAATTAAATATTTTGCCCTGACCCGATAAATCACCAGATACGAACTCTACTGAGAACGTGCAGGAACTCACCAATAGGGCTATCACTAAGCATGTCATTGCCACCAAACACCAGCTCGTTGCAGCTCTTATAAATGAGTGAAATCATAACACAAGCCTTCAATAGCTGTTATATAATGTATAAAATGTAAACCATGCCTCATAAGACATGATATGACAGGAAAAGGAGGCATCACAAAATATTAAAATGTACACAAAATAATTTCCTACAACTTATTAATGCGATATATTTTTTTTATAAATTAACAGTTTTAATTTTGCCATCATATTTATTGTTTTTATTATCTTAATTAACACCCAATAATTTTCCTGAAAAAAACAGTCCAACTTAATAATTCAGAAATCTAGGAACTGTCCCTAATAATTTGGCCAGCTACTGTAATTCTTCTTACAAAATCATAATAATTATACGTACGTATGTAGCATACGAGATATAAAAATAATTTTCCTATAAACGCAAATTGCAGTACTTTATGCTGCGTTTTCCTATAGCACCGTAATAGACTTTTATTATGCAAGAAATATTTGCACTATACTTACATCTGTCTACATATTTTAATTTATTTTCCTTGCCCACAGTATGTGCGGGTCTGAGTTTCCTGCTGCCATCAGATCAACCGACAAAAACGAAGAAACAAGAAGGGGACAGCTGATACTATCAACTTATTTATTAACAAATAGTTGTTTAGGATTTTGTACTTTTATATTTGAACCCCTTCATACGTGAAACTCTCACAAAAGGTCCACAACCTTTGGTTATTAGCTCACTGACTGCATCGAGAGTAATCGAGATCAGGGATGTGAAATTTCGGATCTAGGTACGGAAGTATAATGATTAATGAATAGTATAACACCGTTATGGATTTTAAATTATCCCAGATAGTTCGAAAGTTTCAAATAGTTTTGGTAATTGCACAATGGATGACTGACTACTTACTAACTACGGCTAGTAAGTCTGTTCGGTCAGGTAAAAATATTGTTATCTCATGTAAACTTCGTTTGTATCTGCGATTATTTACCAGGTCAAACCGTTTATCCAAGGACGGTTTCGGACAGATTTATAGTTTGAATTCGAGACTTTCGGTTAAAATTGCGGAACTCCGTACCATCCCTGATTGAGATGAAAATGACAAGAACAGCAGATTTATGTGTTAATAACGCTTCTGGAATTGAATTAAGCTCTTGAATTTAGTAGACTGAAGCTAAAAGTGGGCGGACAATCCCGATATTAAAAATTAAAAAAACATATGCAAATCTTAAACCGAGAATAAATGTTGCTAAGCAAGAACCTACTTTAGTTAAACACGTTTAAGTTAAATTGTTATACTTAAATAAGGGAGTATCAAAGTTAGGTTTAAGAAAATGATATGTGATGATATAAAACCAATGACAATAAAAATAATATATAAAGTGACTTGCGTGTTTATTGTTTAAAGATTCCTCAAAATACATCAAGATTCATATACAGTGCTGGAAATTATTTCCTCCTACGCTGATTTTACACTGAGGTTGTTCACGTACAACCAGGGTATAAAATAATGAAAGCAATGAGATAACTGAAGTCAGCGAGGGATTCTAACGATCAGCATAGTGCGCAACTGACGAAACCGCGTCTAACACGTCAGCTTGTGAACAATTTGGACTCTTTCGCATACTATCGTTGCTAACGACTTAACCATATAATATAGTCAACAAGTATGCAAAAAGTATGGTAAATAAGTAATACTTTCGAAAAACAAATCTAGGTTGACTTGTTTTTCTTTTCAAGTGTGCCTTCTAGTCGAATCTTCTAGAACCTAAGTGTATTTAAAGACAGTGAAGTCTTTATCACACCGACAATTTCTGAATTTCCACTTAATCAGACATCAACAAATTTTCAATAATATCTATATTTACAAACTTCTTGCAAGCTATATCATTAGTTATCGATTAAGTATCTACTAATTAATGGCAAAAGACGATCCAATGGTGAGATATTGAACTCAAAAGTAGATGTTATTGTGCACTTTTCGTAAACAACGTGTTAGTCACATGCTGCATTTTGTACAAATATAAAGCTTACTTCACACATTGGCCTCGATGAGAAATGAAAATGCTGTAAAGTCATCTAAGGTGCAAGAGCCTAGCTTGATAATGTCCCTCATTCTGCCGTGGTTGCGGAATAGTTTTAATAGTAACCGAAGAAACAAGTGGGTTTTAGTCAGTAAAAGTTTCACACTCCCGCCCCCACCAGGGCGGGAGAAGTCATTTGATGATTTCCTAAAAAAAAAAAATTCCTCATTTAATGGGGTTTAGGCGGCCTACGCAGCTGGTTTTCTGTTCTGTCTTACGCACCTACAGAAACTAGACTCAATCGTCATCAGCCTGCGTTAGAATACACCTGGTCATTTCGATCTTCAGCTACACGTTATAGGTTAGGGTTTTCTATTTAGAATTAACTATTTGTGTGAACTTCCAAACTCCAAGTTGATACTCCTTCCGCTCTGGGAGAAGCGAAAGGTAGTGTGTCCTTTCTAATGCCCCCTGCGTTCCTCTTTTAAACAAATTCCGCAACTCTGGTAGTAACACACCATGCTCTGGAAAGCACTTCAGGCCATTGTCGCATTGTCCTGGCAGTCAGTAGCCAGAAGAACCGGCAATGAGTCTTACCAAGGTATATCGTGTCACTTTAGTGGGTTGTTGAGGTCAGGTTGGCGGTTGCGCTATTTGAAACACATGGTATATGGTACACAGCCTTTATCTAAATTGTTAGCCGGTCCTGAATGACTGACTAATGTTGAAATATCAACGTACAGCCTAAACCGCTTGTCCTAAAGACATGAAACTTGCAGGGTGTGTTCTTTGTAAAGAGTAGGTACCACTAAGAAAACATTTAATAGAAATTCCAACCCTTAAGGGCCGAGTCACCCAGCGGCCGCCAGCGTCGGAACCAGCGCGAGGCGCGCGGCCGCTGGCGGCCTCGCGACCTTTTCAAGCTTTTCAAGCGAGTATTAAAGTTTAAAGTTTTAGTATTTCACACTGTAACTTTTTTTTTTTTTGGTGCGTGGGAAATCATCCAATGACTGCTCCCGTCCTGGGTGCGGCGGGAGGACGTGTCAGACTCTTACTGACTAAAACCCACTCATGTTCCTTCGATTGCCCTTTATGTTCCAGGGTCACGGTAACTGTTATAAACATAACATTCCGCAACCCCGGCAGGCGTGGCCCTGTTGGGCCCCTTCCTGTGCTGACTCCTTCTCTTTGAGGCGCGCATGGAACAAAACGCGCCGTCTACGCGGTCCTGGTCCTAGCCGGGCGGCGAGCTACCCATCGTGAGCCATCCGCAGAACCGCGTCTACGGTGGCCAGTAGTCGTCTTGCGACTCTCGACTAGTCTTTTAAGTATCTACATACTTAAAAGACTAGTATTAAAGTTTAAACTTTTAGTATTTCACACTGAAGCTTTAAGATTTAGTATTTCACACTGAAGGTGCTCGTCGCGCCGCTGCCGGCCGCAGCCATTCCAGTGTGACTCGGGCCTTAGGGGTAAAACATGCGATGAAAGTATCAACACTCACGCGGGCATAGCCGCGGGTGAAAGCTAGTATTCTATAATGGACGTAGTTCAAGTGTAATCGATAAGATCCCCCTCCGAGATAATAGTAACTCATAAATACTTACTAATCATGTGCAGAACCTTGTGACAAACATCATTAGTGTTCTATACATATATTTTAGTTAAATTGAAATAAATTATCTGTATTATCGCGTTTTAATGAGTAAGGGTCAGAACATAGACAAACAATATGCATAGGTAAGGTACGCTGTTTTTATGTAGCTCTTGGCGTCCGCGTGATATGGGTATGGAGACACAAATTAAGAAGTAGTACCTATGTCCTTCCTTGGAGATTATCAAGCTTATTCTATATAAAATTTCAGCAAAAAAAACTTCTTAAGTAAAAAAAAAGTTAACTTCTTAGTCTTTTTAGTTAATTATTTAGTCGTGTAACATCTGTATGGATTAGTAAATCCGTACTTATATTATAAATGCGAAAGTAACTCTGTCTGTCTGTCTGTCTCATCTTCACGCCTAAACCACTAAACCGAATTGAATGAAATTTGGTACAGATATAGTCTGGAACCCAAGAAAGGACATAGGATAGTTTTCATCCCAGAAATCCCCCGGAAACGGGAACTATTATTCCACGCAGACGAAGTCACGGGCAAAAGCTAGTACTTTAATAACTAAACCAAATGCATATTATACGGTTAAACGAGTGGACAAGATAACAAAAATACTGACTGGTAATCTTGCACACAATTTTGAACCGTATTCGTGATATCTGTTAGTTCTTTATCATTAAAACACGTTCAGTTTTCAGTGGATGATAAACTGTCACTTCGTGCCTGCTTGATCTTTGTACAGTTTCTTGATATATTATGAAATTACAAATTATTTATCAGTATTCTTAAAATAGCTTATTTTTATTAGTAAGTAATGTAAAGCAGTCTTAGCTGAAATAATGATTTTGTTGCAACTACGGGGTTATTAGTAAAACACCATGTTCCTGCAAATATATTTGGCTCGAAGGACCGTACAAACAACATCATTATACAAATACTTATAATTCGTGACTATGCAATTAATTTATTTTATGTCAATAAAATATGTATTTTAAATGTGAGCAAATATTTGCAAAAAGTACAAGAAAGGGTCTTCTGAATAAGTATAAACACTATAACCATGACGACTTTTACTAATTTAATCTCGGTGCTGAGATATCCCGGTATAGTGCCTATTATATACGTAGGTATATAAAAATACCTTTCTAGTTCAATATGAAAACGGTCTTTTGGACTTTGTTATACGTTTTTGCAAATCATCCTTAATTACACTATTATTTAAAACGTTATGCCCTTACTAATAATCGCTGCATAAAGTTATGACAGGTTTATACGTCAAAAAATGTATGGTTACACAGGCTTTATTCATTGCATAACTTTACACAGTGATTATTAGTAGGGCATTAGAGTACAAAGGTGGCTTTTATAATAGCTACGAGATTAAAGTTCTACAAATAACTCTATATCACGATTCACGACCGAGTTTTAAGACAAACCGTCTTTAATAATGACATAACATTTTTAACAATGTTTAACTAATAAGATAATGCTAAAATATTGTTAGAAGACTGATAAGAATTATGCCATCGTCACGTAAGAGATTATGCGGTGACAGCGTAAGATGTAACAAACTAGAGAGATTTATGTTTCCTAAGAAATCTAAAGGCGGGAAGATCTGGAAGATTTTTACAGAACTGGGAAGGGGAAGCCAGGTGTGGTAAAAAATAGAGATGAGGCCTTTGTCTGGGAGTGGAACAGATCAGGCTGTTAACGTCGCGACCTGATCACTGAGTGTGGAGGCGCCTTACACCTATTCTATAGTACGATTTTTAATTCGATTCACAAAAACGACATTTCCAGTGTTGCAGGTTTTTAGTCCCAAATAAATAGTGATGTGGTACAATCGAGTTTTTACAATTAAATCTTAGTCGAGAATACTTTTTTTATTCAATATGAAATTGCCTTTAATTAAAAAAAAATATTACATGTAATTTACGGTAATTAAATAAAAGACATACACGGTAGGTAATTTAATATTTACAATAAAAAAACGCTTTGGTACCTAATAAAACAAAGCATGACTAAATGTCTAAGTTTATCGATTGTGGAACATCACTATTGTAGCGGGTCACCCTTTTTGGTATCAGTGACAGTTGCAATTGTCATTTTTCTGACTCGAATTAAAAATCGTACTATATCAATCCTACACTGACACTAATAGTGAGAATAAATAGACGTTACTTAGCACTGACTTTAGCTTAGCCATGTTCTGTCTCTTTCGTGCACTTGACGTTTGACGGTAGTGTAACAGTGACAGGAATAGTGCTTAGCCAAAGTACGTGCTAAGTAATGTCAATTTATCTACCACAAAGGCCATTCCCAGGTTGAAGTTGAAGTCAATTTATCTTGTCATAATGCCCATTTCACACGAGGGCATAACAGTGAGGCAGAACATGGGCAGTACAGTACTGCTACTGTTTGAACGCACAGGACAGTACTGTTCTGTGTGTTCAAACAAATGAAATGGGCATAAGGGCTCTTTAAAATGCGTTTCGTGTCGTACGGCTGCAGCGCCGCAGCGGTACGTTTGCCGTACGGCGAACGTACGTTCGTTTGTTTTCATACAAATGGCGCGGTGCGGCAGCAGCGCTGTTGCCGAGCGTTCGCGAATCCGACGCCCGTACGACACGAAACGCATAAATAAATTGGAAAAGCCCTAATAATTAAAAATAACGGTCAGTAAGTCATTTTGATTTAGGCAATTGATATATATATATATATATATATATATGTATATCTATCGAATTGCCTCGTCATTAAAAATAACACATCATTTTGTTATTACGGTATGTACGCTACAAATATATGCTGAAAGTATCAGGTTTTTTATCTACTTACCTATCTAAATCATAAATCATAAATCATAAATCATTTATTTGCTTGAAACATGGTGGTTACATAAGATGTTACATTACTGTCTCATCGTCTAGAGGATTAGAAAGATTGATTAACGGTAGACAAGTAAGAACTGTGAAGTGAAGGTTATTACGCATGAGCTCAAATAATGTACAAATATTTACTTGACGGGTGAGGCAGTAGCGGTGACTACGCAGCACCTGCGTAGTCGCCGCTACTACGCAATATCCGCTACGTCACATCAGCGACATCGAGGTCTACGCTACTGCATTGCTACGCCGTCACTGATGCGCGGCTGGCTACGCTACTACGCAACCTCCGCTACATCACTACGCTGTTCCATCGCTACGCCCAATCGTTGCTACGCGACTCCCCTGCTAAGCAATCGACTTTAGTTCAAGCGAGTGAGTGAAATAAAATAAAATAACATAATATTGCCCCATTATCCTTCGAAAGTGGAGTGGGTATTAGTTAGTTACTGGATAAGAACTAAATGTATCAATCATAAACAAGTACGTGTTGATTGAGGCTAAGGCTAAATAAGTTACGAATGACCTGTTTTCGCTAGAAAATTCTACAACAATTTTATTCTCGCAGCATTGTTAATCCTGCAACATTTTTTCAGAAACACGTTTTAATGTTAATTCTATTGACCTAAACAATAGAATATCTCACAACACAAAATTAAATATTATAAGACCATAACAAAAGGATAATTTACTGCATATCTGCATGCGGCAGTCCAAAAGCCTCTTCTCATATAGAGAAGTTACGAGCATTAATCACCACGCAAGGTCTGGGCCAACCGACTTCAGATTTATATTCTTTTTAGGCTAGGTTTCCTCAACATATTATCCTTTTTGACGCCTAAGTACAAAAAAGTTCTTTCAAAATTATTTTCGAAGGAACTCAATCGACCTAGTATAACAAATTAAGGTAAATGCTTCATCTAGTTTCAAGTTACAATTAAAATACTCGTTTGACCTTGGACTAATATGACAGAACTATTAACGCAGGCCCCCATACCTGGTGACATAGAAAATGTATCAAAAATGCATAATTACATTTTTTTTTTTTTGGTGAGTGGGAAATCATTTAATGACTGCTCCCGTCCTGGGTGCGGCGGGAGGGCGTGTCAGACTCTTACTGACTAAAACCCACTCATGTTCCTTCGATTGCCTTTTATGTTCCAGGGTCACGGTAACTGTTATAAACATAACTTTCCGCAACCCCATGCATAATTACATGAACTATATATTTATAGCGTATAATTATTGTTCGTGTTCTTTGAATAGATTCGCTCTTTGTGAAAGAACTCGTTTGAGTAACTACTACCACCATGCCTATTTTTATTACAAGGCAACGATTCATGTTCCGGCTTGACTACGGAATAATTACAGGCATATAAACTACAGCTTTTCTTTTGAAAAGGCGATATCTGCGATGTTTCAAATAGTACATTTTGATACAAAGTAGAGAAAGTTAAAATTCGCCCGAGCCGCAGGGTGTTATGGTACTGAGCGTTGCAGTAACCTAATAATACAAATCTTCATAGTTATAAATAAACTCCTTACAGAAAAACCTCGGCCATATTTTGTAAAAGTTGTAATACCTACTATTTTGAATATAACCTCATTGGATCTTCTTTCATTTGTAACAAATGGTTGCTGGCATTCTTTCATCGAAAAAATTTGAAACGTCATTTGTGTTTGTTTTTATTTCTGTTTTTTTTTCTGTTTTTTTTTTTATACAAATAATGGCCGTCACCTGTTTTTTAAGATATAACGGCCAGTTTTGACTGTAAGTTTCAAGATGTGAAAACTCTTTAGTGAGTTTTATTAAATTGGTAAAACCTATTTACTTATTCTAGTATTATATAAGCAGAAGAGAAGCGATTTCGAATATTTAAAAAGGAAGTTTATATGAAAATGTGCGGACGAAACCGCAGGAAGTAACCAGACCTAGACAGCTGAGATATACAGAAATACATATGGAAGAAAAAAACGTGCTGTAAACGAACCGAATATAAATTGTGCTAGCAGTAAATTAGAATAATAATATGAAAAAGTGACCATGTCACGCATTAAGGGTTCTCTACAATTTTCAGCAAAAAAAATCATGTTTGTTGAATGGGGGCCCTAAAATATTTATTTTAATCTGTTTTTTATTTAGTGTTTTTTCTCATATTGACTACCGAAATATATCATCGGTGAAAATATGTCACGGCACAGCCTACAGCCTGGTGACAAACGGACAGACAAATAAATCGACGAAAGGACAGCGGAGTCTTAGTAATAGAGACCCGTTTTACCCTTTGGGTACAGAAACCTAAAAATAGAAAAAGTACTATCCCATAACAAAACCGGCTGATCAATCAGAGACATCAGAGAATCAGAGACGGACTTATGTAAGTGCGAGACAGACCCCAAGTTCAAGGCGACAGATACAGCCCTCCCGCGGTTCCTTATCTAAGGCTGCGGACACGTAGACAGCGGACGCGATGTGGCGGCGCGGCGCGGGGACACTATGCGGCTAGCACTATCTGACAGGACTTGTACTATTATTTATTCTGTTCCGATGGTATGGTTTGTCGACCAGGGGGTCTGCTATTTCAAGCATGTCTCAATTACCAGTCATTGATCGGCTATTTGATAACTTTGACAGTTTTTGTTCGGAAAATGTGAGAAAAGTTTGACACATTACACGTGAAAAAACGATCAATGAACCACTATTGCAATAGCAGACTTGAGCCCCAGGCCAGTTGAATGAACCACAACCATACCTCAGATTAAAAACAAATGACAGTGATCACGAGGGTGGCAGTAATACGGACACCTGACATTAATGACAGCTGTCACGTTGACATTTGGCCAGAGTAGAGTATAGGCTCCTAGAACAAGGTAGACAAAACCAAACTGGTGGCTAATTTAAACTGATAATGATTAACTACTTTTACTTTTACAATTATAAATTAGACACAATTCTTTTTTCTAATAGTTGGAAGCGCTGGCTCACACATTATTTTTCATTTTTTGAGGAAGGTAATTTATTTGTAAATGTCTTACACTAAATGTTCGTAAACTTGATTAGCTTTCATTTCCTAATTAATTTAATTCTATTATGTTTATATACTTTTGACGGAAATGGTTTTGTCATTATATACATTCTTCTCTTCACACTTAACAATGTACAAATAATAATATTGTTTCTCGTATGGGAACTTTTCTTCCAAAAAGTAGATTCTCCATACGAATCAACTTTTTGGAATGGGCAACTAGATTCATTTTCTTTGTTTTTTACGTTCTAGTGCCTTTTAAATGGTCTATTAGAAATAAATGATTTGAGTTTGAGTTTGAACGCGTCCCGCGTTTTTGCCTTTGAAGCCAGTTCCATAATATTGTAGACCGAATCATTGAAACGCTCTGCTCTCCGCGCCGTTCTGCGCCGCTCTCCGCACCCGCTGCCTTCGTGTCCACAGCCTTAGAATCAAATGTTCAGCTATTAAATATCTCTCGGAGTCTCGAAATTAATCAGTTTCACGATAAATTTGAAAGTGGAAAGTTGAATTGAATTTTTTATATGTTATTGTGGATTTTATTTTAAAAGTAAGTACTTACAATAGTTGTGCATGTGAAAGGGTGAAAATTGGTGAAAACTGCAGCTTACTGTAATTCAGTTTAAATAATGCAAATTTTACACTCTTCTGAGGATTTGTTATGCCTACACATCAGAATTAAAGTACCTAATAAAATATACGGGATAAAAATTGAATGCAAACGGGTCAATCATTATCTTATTTGTTAGACTTGATTAAAATCAAAATGTGTTTCCAACAATTATGCCTTTATTATATTGATTGAGTGAGTGACAAATATAATAAACATTCTTTATTATTTATAATATTAAATTTAATACTATTTGTATATTAGGATTTAAAATTGCAAAAAAGAATCGGGAAACTGCAATATTTCAGTTTTTTTTTTACAAGCGGAATTACTACTTCAGGGACGTATAGAGTCCATCAGTTGTTTAAAAGATGTACATTTTGAGTAGAGTAGGAAATTCGCATTCATGCAAAAGTCAACAAAACAAATGAGTCTAATCTATACAAGTCTCCGTCGGTA
>CM066218.1:2742664-2767664 GCA_033675125.1 Athetis lepigone | reverse complement strand
GCTTTTAAAAAAATACATTTTTGTAATTCATTTGGTCATATTGAGTAAGCACACCTTCAACTACTTAAGGATTCATTTTTTTAAATAATAAACACACTGACCTGTTAGATCCAGAGCATCCTCAAAGCTGCTTTTCTTCGAGACTTCAGTGATAGTGCCCCTCATTTTTGCTGTTAACTTTTAGCACACAAGTTTTTTTTAAATGGAACACTTTTTAAGGGCTACGCATCGGAGTTTTTACACAAACTGTTTATGGAAAAATATAAGTTATTTTCTAGCTATCATTAGGTTGGTATTGTAATATTTCTAGTAATAGATGGCTATAGGCTGATACACGTAGAAACAGTGCGTCTTCAGCTTCTGTTCGCGTTTAAATATTGTTTGTTGTTAAATACTGATACGAGATTGTTTGGCATGGTGTCCCGACTTCACGAAAACTTAGATATTAATTATGACTTGCATTTAATTTCCATGCTGTTTCATTATTTTTTGTAAGCTTATCTCATGAATTCTGCGTGATACGGTGGTAAGTGAACATCATGCTTTTTTTTACTCCGTCACTGTTGTTTTTCAAACCTTCGAAGACACGTGATTCGAGTCACAAAAGAAAGACAATAGCAGCCGGCTGTCGCTTGGTTGTCGAAAGGTAATTTCGTTGCGATATTCAAAAAGTTGGACCGTTTTTTTGAAGTTTGACACATGGTGCTGTATTGTCTCGGTGCTTTTTTGGTGGCTACACTGTTCAATCTGGTTATCAGGACCTGCAGTTACGAAGTAACTATTTAGTAATCTGTGCCTGCACTTATTTAGAATACTGTAGCGCGCTTGCCCCACAAGTTTTGCTCACAAATAATAGCAAAAAAAAAACGCTTTTGGTCCTATGTACTGTCTTTAACGGGTTGGTCTAATGGTTAGTGAACCTGACTGCTAAGCCGGAGGTCGTGGGTTCTATTTCCATCCAGGACAAACTTTGTGTGATGAGCATGTGTTTGTTCTGTGTCTGAATGTGTAATTTATCTATAACTAGCTTTTGCCAGCGACTTCGCGCGCGTGGAATAATTTCCGGGATGAAAACTATCCTATGTCCTTTCTCGGGTCCCAGACAATATCTGTACCAAATTTCATTCAAATCGGTTCAGTGGTTTAGGCGTGAAGAAGAGACAGACAGACAGACAGACAGACAGAAAGACAGACAGACAGACAGAGTTACTTTCGCATTTATAATATTAGTAAGGATATGTATAATTTATTTAAATAGGTTAGCCAACAATTGTTACACTTTTTTATCACTATAACTAAAACACATTACCCTCCTTTGCGTCGCGCAGTCGGGTAAAAAAATTTAACACATGTGCGAGTATAATAATCACTTAATCTATACATACATTTAATAAAATCGTAGGAAAGTCAAAACTGTACATTGAATATTTTTTTAAAAGAATACTTGGGGCGTGATCTACTATCGATACAGAAGCCAAAAATATGGTTTTTAGAATTTTTGTCTGTTTGTTTGTCTGTATGTATGTCCGGGATAAACTCAAAAAGTACTGCGTGGATTTAGTTCAAATTTTGCAGGGATATTACTAAGAGGTCGGGTCAAAACATAGGCTACATATTATCACGCTATCACCTACGGGGGAGGAGCTGGAGCCTTCACGCTGACGACGTCGCTGGCAGCAGCTATCTTCGGAACGGATTTCAATGATTTTTTGTTGTTGTATAGGTATTAAGTCTGGGCGACATATAGGCTATAACTTATCTTGGAAACTTGAACCCCTGGTGCAGGACCGCAACAGACCAGCTAAACTGTAAGGCCACGTCCGCACAGACAGGTGGCTTGCTTAGCGCCTAGAGTCTAGCAGCTTGCATCCTGGCTATTCGCTTGGATACACGGTGGCCGCACATGAGGTGGTTTGCGTGGTGGGTCGCTAGGTGCCTTGGCCATTTGCTTGTTGGCACGTTGACGAGAGGTCACTTTCAAAAATAGCTCTAAAACTACTACTCACAGAAAATTCATCTCAAATTCAAGATAGCAGTTCACGGCCTTATCCGTCATGTTGGGTTCATGATATAAATAAATCACGGTCAAGTTATGGGGAGTTTAATGTTCTATATAAACAATTGCGTAATTTTGACGATAAGTTTTATGAATATTTGCGTATGACCAGGGAAACATTTGATCTACTTCTCAGTAAAGTTAAAGGAAAACTAACTCATTTGGATACTCATTTTAGAAAAAGGTTCCACAAAGGGTGAAAACTTAACTCGGATTTTTGTAATACTATAGGAGGTTAGAAGCAAACAATGGATGAAATATTGATTGCTTCAGTTTTCAAAAGAGAACCTTTGTGGAACCTTTTTCTAAGATGAGTATCCAAATGAGTTAGTTTTCCTTTAACTTTACTGAGAAGTAGATCAAATGTTTCCCTGGTCATACGCAAATATTCATAAAACTTCTAAAAAATCAAGTTTCTAAATCAACGCAACAAAAAGATACGGCGGTTTATATTGCATATTTAGACATTTGCAAGGGAATCAAAACCTTACTTCCCATTGACCTAGAATCATGAAATTTGGCAAGAAGCAAGGTCATGTAGCACAGGTAAAGGAAAAACTCCGAAAACCGTAAATTTGTTGTTAGTTCACATCCGTCCGTCCTTCCGTTCGTCCGTCTGTCAAGACCCTTTTTCTCAGAAACGCGTCGATGGCTAATAGGAAAGCAGTGGAGGCCGTGAACAGAACCCTGCAGGACAACCGCAGGAATGAACACTTGATGGGTGGTGTTACAGTTCTGTTCAGTGGCGATTTCCGGCAAACACTCCCTGTGGTGACGCAGGGGCTAGGGCTGACGAGGTGAATGCTTCGTTGAAACGATCTTCGTTGTGGTCACAAATTCATAGGCTGCGCTTGACCATCAATATGCGAGCTCAGCTCGGTGGCCCAAGAATTCTCAGATGTCCTTCTAAGTCTCGGCGAAGGCACTCTACCAAAGAGGAAAGAGGTGAACAGGTGGTGCTCCCAGAGTCTCTCGGTAGAGTGGTGGCCTCCTTAGAAGAACTCATTTGTTGTGTGTATGGGGACATCAGTCGAATACCAAACCAACAGAATTCTTGGGTGTGCCAGCGAGCCATTTTAACACCCAAAAATGATCAAGCTGCAGCCATCAACAAAAGCATTCTCTCGGAAATTGAGGGAAATGTAGTAGTTTTTACGTCCATAAACACTGTAGTCGATCAAGATGACGCCACACATTATCCCGTAGAATTGCTAAACTCCCTTACAGTAAGTGGACTTCCAGCGCACACCATCAAGCTGAAAGTCGGCGTCATGCTTCTTCATAATTGAAGCGAAAAATTCTGATGGGTTGTGGCGTCGGCGATGCAGTGATTATACCACGTATTCTTCTCATACCACACAACTATTCCTTCCAATTCAAGCGCGTGCAGTTCCCTGTGAGTGTGTGCTTCGCCATGACTATCAACAAGTCGCAGGGGCAGACGCTGAAGGCTGCGGGTGTCGACCTCACGACGAGCTGCTTCTCATTCTCACACGGGCAGCGTACGTCGCTTGCTCCCGCGTCACGAGTCCTGATTCTCTGTATATTTTGGCTGCTGAGAGCAAAACTACAAATGTAGTTTACAGAGGAGTTTTGTAACAATTCACAATCGTTAATATTTTTTTATATCGTGGAATTTAGAAAAAATTGGCCAAGTACGTGTCAGGCCAGTAGGCCACGCATAGAATAGGGTTCCATAACGAAACACATAGCATTAACATTTTAACAGCGATTTCATCTGAGCCGTTATAGCTTTCTTTTAAGGTTCAATCCAAGGACTACCATCATGATTTTCTTTTCGAACCAGCTGTTTAACTTTGAGAAAGGGGGGAGACTATTTTGACAAAAAAATCGCTTGAACGTTAAATATCTTTTGTTTTTTTTCTGTATCTATGTCCGGGCTAATATCTGAAAGGACTGCATGGATTTACTTAAAATTTTGCATGAATATTACTAAGAGGTCAGGTCAACATAATTATAAGCTACATATATATTATCACGCTATCACCTACGGGGGCGGAGCTGAAGCCTTCACGCAGACGACGTCGCGGGCAGCAGCTAGTGCATTTAATGTATTTATAAATTATATACCTGGTTACCATAGTACAAGCTCTGCTTAGTTTGGAATCAGATAACCGTGTGTAAATTGTCCAAGGATATTTATTTATTTATTAAAAGCGTTTAAAAAATATCGACCTTACAACGTCCAAGTGACAGCCGGCTGCTATTGTCTTTCTATTATGTCTCGACTCGAATCACGTGTGTTCAAAGATTTATAAGCGTGGGTTATTTTCGCTTAACAATATATTTGATAAGTATACGTAAAAGGGGCGTAGGTACTCTTTTATAGTAATTATTGAGATTATTGTTCGCCTACTAGCAGACTAAAAGCACAGCCCCCTTACCATGACGTTTAAAGTAAGATTGTTTTAGTCCTGTTGCAGGAGTGTGCAAGTGACAGCGTTAGACACGTTGTCTAGCGCCGCTTTCCTACTGAAAGTAATATCAAAGTAATACTGCTATAAGGGCTTGTGGTACGCCCCCAGTATCTAAAATGTCACGAAGAAAACAAAAGAAGCATTACCAATTATAAAGTTCTATTTACGCTCTCGGAATGCATCGGATCTTTAATAAAATAAAAGAATATCGGAAACGATAGAACTGATTCATAATTTATTGACGAAAATATTGGTGGTTATATACTGCAATGCGTGAGGGTTCATTATACCTATATTAGGTGTGTTGTGTTTAAGCTAAATACTCGTACGTTTAAGTTAAAGCGAAGACGATGTATTTCCCATTTGGTAGATGACAATAAACTAAGCCAGACTCAAATAGAACAGGGGTTTATCATTTACATCGATACTTCAATAGATAACAAAAACGTATTTTCACCCGAATTGTGCGAGAATAAAAAATTAAATAAAAGATAAAAAGTTTCCGTCATTATTACAAAACATTGGAATCCATTTTCAGTAGTAAGGTTATGACGCAATCTAAAACAAAAATGATTAAAGTTAATATAAATATTGAAATATTGACTTTGTTGAGAACGACACACTTATCATTTTGAAATTCATTATACAAACATGTAAAATAATTATTTGTTTTACAGTTCTGTAAATCTGTTTTTAGAATAAACTGCGCACGTGCCTTCAGTCTCTCCACCTGCTGTTATAGAGTTGTCGAAGTAAAATCAAATTATTAATATAATACACCGTGTTAGGTAAGACGAGGCTTTAGCCCGCGGCTTTGCTCGCGTGAATTATTCCTTTAGGTTGGTTGGAATTGCCAAACCTTTCTTAGTGGTTACCTACTCTTTACAAAGACCAGACCCTACACGTTTCTTGTCTGTAGGATTAACGGTTTAAGGTCATAGCTCATTACAGCCACCCGGCAGCGTATTGCCAAACTGTATGCTGACCCAGACACCCATAGTCTGTACTGAACTACGTCGTGCTCATTGAAATTTTTTTTAAACCACCCAGAAGTAGGAGCCCCGCAAAGCAGGGCTCCGTTGAGTTATCTTTTTTAGACATTAGAGTGAAAAATAATTAATTTTACACGAAAAAATTCTAACTTAACCTCAAAATTGACGTAACATAACCTCAAACTTTGATCATCGATATCTCCGTAACCATGGGGCTCCTAATGTTGGGAGTGGTATGGGGGGTAAAGTATTTTAAAGCAAAATGTAATTTGATTCAGACACTCTCTGAATAGGTATACAGTTTGCTCTTCAACTAAAAAGGCAAAATGCGATCAAACTCAGAGCAACCCCGGTCTGGGTCAGCATACAGTTTGGCAATACGCCACCCGGCAGCCACTCCGCACCGACTCGCCTCCTGCGGCTAGTATTCTTTATATGGACTTGTATGGGCATGCGCTCACTATATCAACTCCGTACCGTTACCGGATCGCCTTGGTTATAAGGCGAGTCGGTGCGGAGTGGCTGCCGGGTGGCTGTAATGAGCTATGACCTTTAGGCTGTGCGTTGATATATAAGAAAAAAAAAACTTAGCAGAAGAGGAAAAACTCAGACCAAATTTCAATCTTAACTTTATTATTGAAACATCAAAACCTAAACAAAACAACTGTTTTTTTTTATAAAAATAGTTGAAAACTTAAAATTAATAATCCGTGGATCCACCTAAGACTCCATGACACATCTGCAGCGGTTCTGCATACTCAAAACAAGGGTGTCAATATCCTGTTGTGGAATACTGTCCCAAGACCTGCTAAGACGCAAAATAGCTGGTTTTCATGAACAATATCTTCAGAGAAATTTCTCAGAGCTCTTTTCTGAAGCATATCCCAGGCATGCTCAATAGGAATTAAGTCAGGGGATTGTGCAGGCCAGTCTAAAGCTTGGATATCATACTGTTGTAACCAACTTGTAACGATACGCGCCGTATGTGGACGGGCATTGTCGTGCATTAGCTGGAAAATTTTGTCCCATATGCTGTCTGTGGGGCAAGATTACAGGCTCTAGCACCTCATCTTGGTATTTTAGTACAGTCATATTGCCTTGTATCCAAACGAGGTCCGTTCTACCGCCCGAGACAAAATCCTGCCCAAACCATAATCATATATGCCACTTTGATATGCATGAACTTATTGTGGGTGCTGCAGTCGATTCCAACGTCCAGGTTCTCTCCAAACGCGTACTCTTCGCGAATCAGGATGAAATCCAAACCTGGATTCATCAGTGAAAAGCACAAGTGACCATTGAGAATAGTTCCATTTTACGTGTGCAATAGCCCATTGTAATCTTCTTCCTCGATTGCCTCTCCTTAGCGCTGGTATCCGAAGTGGCCTACGAGCACGTAGGTTGACTTCATGTTCGTGTTTCGCCTCGACTCGAATAGGTGGGATTTGTACACCCGTAACGACTGTCAATGTTTCACATATGACAACCGGGACCAACAGCTTTACGTGCTTTCCGAGGCACGGGATGTCAGTGATGTCCAAGATAAACTTAAGAAAGAACATATGAATTGAAAAAGTCACATTGGTACTTGCCCGGATTCGACCCACAACCTCTTACACGAGGGCGGGCGCCTTATTCATTAGGCCATCACGACATTTTCCACACGACACTTCTTTTAACGATGAGCTCATGAACTATCTGACTATCCCGTTTCCCATAAAGCTAGAAAATTATTAAATGATGTTTTATTATCAGTCGATAAAGAAAATATCGTTCTAACAGGCATCTTTTGAAGAATGTAATATAAAAAATAATATCCTGCTCCCACAAGACTACAATTTTATTATGTAGTAATTTATTTAGTTTGTTTAAGAATAAAAAATCAAATTCTCTCTATTTGATGGCTGCAAGCAAGTGCTACAGAATATGGCAAAGTTGTCATCGAAATAGTAAATTTCAAGACCTGCTCCCACAAGGCTCTAATTTTGAAGGAACAATCCTTTAATTGTTTCAAAAGTATTTGTATACAGCCAGCTTGCAGCTACACGAAAATGATCTAAGAAGGCTATCCATACTTTTTTATGAAATTGTGATCCCCAGTTATAAATTTTCAAGAAATGTAGAGATAGCAAGAAAATGGCCATTTTACACAAAAACTTTTTGTCGCCAATCAATTCTGTTTCTAACACTGATCAAAAAGTACTACAGGACCAACTTAGGTTGGAGTACAAAAAAAATCAGAAAGTGCAAAAAACTTATATTTTATACGTATTGTATGAAAATCAAAGAATAAAATGTCAATTTCTAATACCGATCAAAAACTTCTTAACCCTAATAATGTATGAGAGCTTTTAAAGCTTTTTAACCCAATTTATGATACGGGTTAAAATCCACCCAAATGGACTCTAACGAGGATTCATTAATAATAGTTATAGAGTTCCCCTGAATACCGTTTGTAGTCATCATCAGACCCTCATCACCAAATATATGGGTCCCGTCAAACCCAAATGAGCCTAAACTTTCATGCAACCCTCCCGGTTGCATGAAATAGATACCATTTATTAACACCTAAAACCAGTTTAGGCATAGGCAAAGTAATGGAATTTTATCTGGAAATAAAACAACAACTATTAACATCTATTTTTATCTTTATCTTAAAAAAAAACACTTATCTTTTCTTTATAAAAAAATATTTTTTGAGATTAAATCTAATAAATACTTAAAAATAATCAACAGTCTTTATAATTAAACTAACAATACATTTAATAGGTACTCGTACATTTTTACTCTGCCTAACTTGGAATCTAAGATGGCCGTGTGTGACTTGTCTCAAGATACATTTATTTTTATACTAATGCGATGTCTTAAAACCTAAGGATTCTCTAGATCTTCAATATTATTCTTGTCTCCGTTTGTCTTTGGATCTGCTGGTAAGAAAGTTGCCACAACGAACCCAGCTGAAACAACAACAACAAAATATTATTTTTCCTATTCCAAAATCTAAAGAACAATACTTTACCATTCAAACATTTCTTCATGCAACGGCAGATATGGAGCTACGACCTCCCCTTGCTAGGGAATGGATCCGTCACTTAATTAGTAATCAAATTGCGGATGGTATTTGAATGAGCTGTAATAATGTGACCCCTGACTGCCTTGATTGAAAACTTGGACTTTATGTGACCCGCTTGACCTGGGTCCTCTTTGGTAAACATAGACAAATTATTCAAGTAATATTTCGTAAGCATCTCTTTCCACTATCTTTAAATAAACTGGAACCGTGTTTTTATAGGACTGTGTTTATTAATTAGCGACGCACTTGAGTTCCTGTCATTGCAATAATCCGGTATCAAATGATATCGCACTTGAGATCGTATTTGAGTAACGTCAGGCCTAAAAGCTTTTAGTCAATGCTGTCGATTTCTTTGTTCACAAACTATACCGAAAAGTGTAGTGCATCTTTTTCTTTTCTTTAAGAAAAGGACAGATATTAAAATATTAGATTGGCCCTGTCAAATTAAGACACTCCATAAATAATATAGACGCGATTAAAAACGTGGCCACTGAAATTACATCAAGTTTCATAAGACGCTAGCTAATTTGACAGGACTAAACCAACACCCATCCTCTGTCCTCTTGCCAATGTAATGTAAAGGGAAAGAAGCACCTAAACCAAACTCAGTTCAGCTTGTTAAGAGAATAAAAAAAACTTGACCTCTTAATATTAGTTAGTACTAATAAGAAAGAAATAGTAACACATACACATGATTAGAGCGACATATCCGCCCAACATGGGCGTGCAGTAGTCTCCCAGCAGGCTGGCGATGATCTGCACGCTGAAGAAGCCGAACCCTCGCGCCACCACCACGGACAGGCACGTCGCCATACCCCTGAACAAATACAGTTATTTGGTATATAAATGGTCTATACTATTTATTATAAAAAAAAATCAAATCAAACGAAATTTTAGGTAGGTAATTGTCTAAGTTACCAACAAAATAAATAAGAAAACATACAAACCTTAAATGCGTAGGGTTCAGCTCCACTAAATACGTGTTAACGTTGCCCAAGATCTGTGCAACGTAGAGGAACATAAAGAACAGTGCTATGCTCAGCATCGGGATCCTGATGAAGAGCAGCATCACTCCGCAGCACGAGGAGAAGAAGAACACTATGAGGGTCAACGTCTTCTTTCCCAGAAGACCCACCACGAAAGACAGGGAGATCATTAGGATTGTTGATGCTCCGGAGTATACCATTGTGGCATACAACGCTCTTGGCTCGATACTCCCTGTACATTCAGCTAAGCCCTATTAGAAGAAATATTTGATTAAATAGTCTGGCTAAAGAAAAAAATGGTAGTTTTTTTTATTTTTGTGCATTGGCAATACTTGACCAAGCATATAATTTTGAGAGTATTTTTTGTGTGTGTTGGCAAAACTCGACTTAGATTTAGAGTTACCATTTTATTTTTTGAGTAACGTGAACTATTTAATTGTGGTAATTACCTTGCTACGTTAATTTCAACTTACAGTGCTATTAGACCGAGAGCTTGAGCTTTGACTCGCAACTTCACAGAACGTTTGACCATAGCGGCTCTCGTCACCAGTGAAGTAAGCGTTTGTCAAAGTTGGCACCCACATCGTGAAACCTGTAGATCTAAAAGTCAAAATGGAAGTATGTAAATAGTCAGAACCAATGACAGTAGCTAGTGAAATTATAACAAAACCATTTAACAAATGGGGTTTGAGTAAAAAAATCATCATTTCATTTCATCTCACTTGCTGGCGACCCACCCTTTGCAATAAAATCCTCAGCCTATTGATGACAAGGGATGTATATAAAACTTACGTCATGTATGCACACAGTAGTAAATAGTAAAGTATGACGGAGTTCTTCAATAGAGGAGGTTTGAACAGCGGCGCTGTCTGGTTCACGATCTTCTTCATCACTGAGGTCTGAGAGCTGTCTACAGGAGGTTCCTCGAGGTACACTTGCATTACCTGAAATGAATAGTTGAATATGAAGTAGGTAATTCAATGTAACAGGAACAAGATTTTACAATGACTAAAACTAACCCTACGGGTTATTAAGTGAGTTAATATCGGGAAGTACTAGACTGATTTGAAACATTGTTTAGGTGTTGGATAAATCATTTGTCGTGAAACGGTAAGTAACATAACGCTACAATCTACGAAAGCGTAAGCTAAAGACGCGGATAAAACCGCAGGGGGACACCTAGGTAAAAATAAGAACTTGTCATAATATGGAAAGAAGAAAAATAAAACATTCGCCTTGTAATAATAATATGTATTTGTAAAACTTGCTTTTCTAAATTTATGAAATCGTGATAACCATATTTATGATAATAATGCCGTATATATGCAATGTTCAGACAAGACAACAAATTTGTTATACTCCTCACTAATAACTTTGATTATTATAATATCATGGCAGCTCAGTAATCATTAAAAGAGTCATAATAATGTAATGAAATCATTCACAATTTATTATATTTACCTAGCAGTACAATTTCAATGCTACACACAGATATCCCATGAGTAACGATACCTATGGTCTCCAAAGGATATTGTGTATTGGACTTATGAATGCGGACCTTTTTCGTTAATGTAGGTACAGGTTATTTTAACGTAGGCATTCCTAAGAGCTAGATATCGTATTTTTTATTTTCCTATCCTATTTTATAATGTTATATTTATCACAAAATTATGCTATACTCACAGAATAGTTTTCCCTCTTAAAACCGGTGTTGCACTTGAAAATGGACTTCATAGCCTCCAAGGCCTCTTCATTTCTGTCCTTACTGAGCAAGAATTTTGGGCTTTCCTGCAGGAATACAGTAAACAAGATGCCCAGAGCACACGGTATCGTAATGACCTGCATCAGGAGTCGCCAGGGTCGGTACACCACGTCCAGATAAGGTATCTCATAACCAAACTCCAGGGTGAATATTGGGAGAGCAAACGCTGTGAAGGAAATAAGTTTTTTAAGAGGAGAAGTGTGATATGGAAGTTGCATGCAGTCATTCTACTACAGGTACTGAATGAGACAGTTCTTTTTTAAAAAGCAGATTTTGTCATCTGCTAAAGACTATTAGACATCTATTATATTCCAAAATTATACATACTGTTGATATTAATTTCTAGAGGTGAAAGTAATTAATACTAGATGTCTAGACCATAATAGAGTTAAGCAGGATTCGATTCTGACAAGTTTAGCTGGAAAGTTATCCGATAGTGTTAAATACTTAATGTACATACAGCAAATGATGAGTTGCACGACCATAGTGGCGCTGGCCATCAGGAACATGAGCCGGCTGCGATGTCTGCGGGGCACACTCTCCGCCAGGAGGACGAAGGCTGCTGCGTTCGCTGATGACGAACTGAGAATAGTATTTTTATTTATAAACACACACTAGCTTTTGCCCGCGACTTCGTCCGCCTGGATTAGTTCCCGTTCCCGGGGGGATTTCCGGGATGAAAACTATCCTATGTCCTTTCCCGGGTCCAAGACTATATTTGTACCAAATTTCATTCAAACCAGTTCAGTGGTTTAGGTGTGAAGAAGAGGCAGACAGACAGAGCTACTTTCGCATTTATAATATTAGTACGGATTTGCTTACAAACAAAAATATAGAAGATAAGTTTACGATATTTGGGTCTGAAGATGAATGCACTGAAATGTCGATGTCATCATTTGATATATGATAATCTATATATATAAAAAAAGTCGTGTTAGTTACATATTTTATAACTCAAACGGCAAAACCAATTTGGCTGAAAATTGGTGGGGAGGTAGCTTAGGACCAGGGGACGGACATATAATGACTTTTTAACATCTTTTTTTAGTAACCAAAAGATATAACGCGGGTGAAACCGAGGGGGACAGCTAGTATAGTATTATTATCTCTCCTCTAAATCAAAAGACCTATGTAGATATTATAGATCTAGCTTATCCGATCACAGGACGACGAACATTGACCTCTTCTAACTTGCGTCCATAAGGTTTCAAATACAAATTAACGTCTGCATTTCAAGTGTTGCGATACTGCCCAAACTTTTTACTAAAGTGGTATTTTTCTCGGAATGATAGTTTTTTAGATAAATAATAATAAGCTTACTGATACTTACAATGAAACGGAAAGAAACTTGAGAATGGCCAGCGATTCAAAGTTGGGCGCCATTGTTGCTGCTAGGCTGAGGGCAAACCCCACTGGCATGGCCACTAGCAGCGTTTTACGACGTCCTGTAGTATCGGCGCATAAACCCCAACCATACGACGATATAATTACACCTGGGAAATAAGGCTCTGTCATGTATTATACGGCAAAACCACGAAACGGTTTCTTATTACGATAGAGCACATGAACTGCATGCTTTATTGCTCTCTTTAGCCTCTCCTTAGCTTTATGAGTCGACCTCTAGTTTAACAGTTTCAAAAAAGTGTTTTTAAAAGTAGAATGACTGTCTATCGGGCCTCCACAGTAACAGGGCTGTAACCTGGGCTGTACCCTGCACAGACTGGGTACCGCGATATCTTTTGGAAAGACGAACTGCTAAACTGGCTTTCAGGAGTTGCAGTGCTTGAGGGTAGTGTGGCGGTATTATCCCAAAAGAATAACTACTAGTTCTGTATTCAGTAATTCAACATCTACTTACCAATAAGTGGTATAGCAGACAGCAGTCCTTGTTGGGAGGTGTTGAGAGACATGTCACAGGCCATCGCCGGTAGTACCACGGAGAACCCGAAGATGTCCATGTACATCGCCAGGATCAGCAGGCAGCAGGTGACCAGCATACCCACGTTGTACTTGCCGAAACCTGATGGAGGAGAAAGATGTTATTAACTTATTGAAGTTGTAGATAGATGTAGTTAAAATTAGAAGGCTGTAGACGTATACAGATCCTTTTGTTTCAGAAATTCCTCTCAATCTTACTATTTTTAAGCACTCCTAAACCTAACTACTAATTTGGAATAGTTTTTATTTAACACCCAATTAAAGTTACTTTTTAGCTCGCTTGTATTCATTTTTTTATTTCAGTAAGACTATACAACTTAAACTTATAATACCTCTTCAAGAATTTGGATACCTTGACTAACTTATAATACTAGGTAAACTCGCGGTAGCTTAAGATGAAGCTGATCGTCCTAATAGAAAGCAGCTTGATTTGTTAGGCAAGAAAAAAGTAATTAAACTGTAGACAGATGAAATTGTTTTCATCGCGACTATTTATTGTGGACAACAATTTACTCTGAATCGTTAAATAAACAACAGAATACAAACGCCTTAGTTTCTTTTGTCAAACATGAAGATTTTCCATCAGGTAAACATTATATATGCATTTTGAAAGGAAACTCGTGTGTTCATTTATTGAAAACGTTTGACACAAGGAGAGTTAACAAGAATCAATCACTTGTATTGGCCCAATGTTTTTAGTCCAAATTCTCCAACTCTGTATTGACATTAGATCCAAGCATCGCTCCAATACTAAAGAGCTAATGTTCAGTCTAGCAACTGGTGTTCATTATGATACCAACTACAAATACAATGGATCCAAGCTTGGCTCCAATATTTAGCCAATGTTGACGAGGCGGCAAAGCTCTTGGAGAGAGTGATTGCGAGCCGCCTCGTCGAGCGGCTGATGCGGGTGGGGCCGGATCTGGCGGACGGTCAGTTCGGCTTCCGTAGAGGACGCTCCACGGTGGACGCCATCATGCGCGTGCGAGCCCTTACGACAGGGGATGCGGTGGCACAGGGCAGGGTCGTCTTGGCGGTGTCTCTCGACATCGCCAACGCCTTTAACACCCTGCCTTGGGGGTGCATAGTGGCGGCACTCCGGTATCACCGGATGCCTGCCTACCTCTGTCGTGTGGTCGAGGCCTATCTGCCGGACAGGGCTGTCATCTACCCCGGTCACGAGGGAGTGTGGAGTCGACGAGGGATGTCGTGCGGTGTTCCACAGGGATCGGTCTTGGGGCCGCTCCTGTGGGACATCGGGTACGACTGGGTGCTGCGCGCCGACCTTCCCGATGGTGTCAGCGTAGTGTGCTACGCTGACGACACGCTAGTCCTAGCGCAGGGAGGGTCGTTCCAGGCGGCGGCCGACTTGATGACAAGTGGAGTTGCGACAGTCGTGGATAGGATCCGGCAGCTGGGACTCGAGGTGGCCCTGCACAAGTCCGAGGCCATGTGTTTTCATGGCCCTCGGCACCGGCCACCTCCGGGGTCTCAGATAACGGTGGGAGGGGTTCACATCGGTGTCGAGTCGACGATAAAGTACCTGGGACTTGTCCTCGACAACCGATGGAACTTTACGGAGCACTTCCGACGTTTGGGCCCCAAACTGGCGAAGGCCGGAGCTGCCCTCAAGCGGCTCCTGCCCAATCTCGGTGGCCCAAACGCCTCCAGCCGGAGGCTCTACACGGGGATCGTGCGGTCCATGGTCCTCTACGGGGCTCCGGTGTGGGCGCCCAATCTAGCCGCGGCTCCGGCCCGACTTCTGAGGGCGTCCCAGAGGGTCATGGCCATTCGCATGGTGCGGGGATACCGCACGGTCTCCTGTGAGGCGGCATGCCTCCTTGCCGGCGTCCCACCGTGGGATCTGGAGGCAACAGTCCTTGCACACACGTACGAGTGGCGCGTGGAAGTGCAACGCCGGGGTGAAGTCCCGATGCCGCGGGTTATCGCGGCACGGCTCACGGAGCTCCGGCGAGATCTCATGGCGGAATGGAGACAACGACTGTCGCAACCTAGTGCTGGGCACGCCGTTATAGCGGCGGTAAGACCCCACTTTGAGGAGTGGCTGGAGAGGCGTCATGGCACTCTCACGTTTCGCTTGACACAGGTCCTCACCGGACATGGTCAGTTCGGGAGGTTCCTGTGTCGGATTCGGGCGGAAGCGACGCCTGGGTGTCACCACTGCAGCAACGGTCGCCTGGAGGACACGGTCGAGCACACAGTTGAGGTGTGCCGCGCATGGGCGGAGCATCGACGTGTCCTCGTAGAGGCGATCGGCGGCGGTGACCTCTCGCGCCCGGCGCTGGTTCAGGCCATGCTTCGGGGCGAGACGGAATGGGATGCCGTCGCCTCCTTCTGCGAAGCAGTTATGCTAGTGAAGGAGGCGGCGGCGCGCGAGAGGCAACGACGAGCCTCTCGCCCCGGACTAAGACCCAGGCGAAGACGTCGAGAGTCGCAAAACGACTACCGGCCACCGTAGGCGCGGTTCTGCGGATGGCGAGCGATGGGTAGCTCGCCGCCCGGCTAGGACCAGGACCGCGTAGACGGCGCGTTAGTGTTCCACGCGCGCCTCAAAGAGAAGGAGTCAGCACAGGAAGGGGCCCAACAGGGCCAACGCCTGCCGGGGTTGCGGAATGTTTATAGTGGTTACCGTGACCCTGGAACATAAAGGGCAATCGAAGGAACATGAGTGGGTTTTAGTCAGTAAGAGTCTGACACGCCCTCCCGTCGCACCCAGGACGGGAGCAGTCATTGGATGATTTCCCACTCACCAAAAAAAAAAAAAAATATTTAGCCAATGTTCAATCTAGCAACTGGAGCGATACCAACTATAAATACTTAGTTGGTACAAACCAATCAATCATCATAAAGCTAATAGAGTAAGAATCCTTATAAAAAGTGCCGATTCATCCTACTGTAGTGAAATGAATAGTAACGAGTAAGGTCGGGCTACTAACCACTACTGAAGAGTACATAGCTATCTACCAGGGATGTTACGGATATGTCGGATCTGAATACAGACACTGCTAACAATATTAGATTATTTCGGATTATCCTTTAGTTTCCGGTAATTAGGTTACGATTACGAAAACTTGTCATAATAGTCATGTACCGTTATCCGAAATATTTATTTATTTAGGATTCGGTCTCAGATATTTTTGTAATTCGGATATCCGTAAGTTACGAACACCCATCTATCCACTCTCACTACTTCCTGACAGTCGTGATTGAGGGCACGTGCGTGACAGTGACCCAGCGAAGCACGTGCATTGTCATTGTGTGGTCATAGAGTACACAATGAAACTATGTGTATTCTTAAGGAGAATGAGTACACATTATTACATCACGATGTTGAGTTCAGGCTATGTTTTGTCAGTTTTGTGTTCAGACGATATTAATAGCATTCATATGAGTTGAATTTGAATGTCAAGCGAACGAAATATCAACTAAAAGTTGAGGCATTTGTGAATCTTTGAATTATAGACAGACGGATTTATAGAGTTATTGAAATATTGGCCAAGATAAAGATGTATAAGAACTCTCACGAAGAAGAAATCTATCCTCAAGCTTATTTATTCTTCGTTTTGTTTGTTTGTATTGAATAGGCAGAGAAACAACTGTACCAATTAAAAAAAAATACCGTTAGGTTAGGTTAGCTTGCAGGGTGTGTTCTTTGTAAAGAGTAGATAACCACTAAGAAAAGATTTTTGGAAATTCAAACCCTAAGAGCCTGCGCAGACGAGAGACAACGGCGGACAAAATGTCTGCGTTGCACTTGGTTCGTAGAATACCGCATCTCGGCTGGCAGATTGCAAGCGGACAAGAACAACAACGGATAATAACAATAATTGCAAACCGCGGACATTTTCTCCGCCGTTGTCCCTCGTCTGCGCAGACCCTACAGGGGTAAAATAGAGAATGAAAGTATCGACATATACGCGGGTGAAGCTACGGGCGAAAGCTAGGCATTTTATAAGACGTCTAATGAAGCCTTAACTTGTTCATGATTATAAAATTGTTTATGTACGAGTATTATACAAGGTGTATTTTTGGTATTGCTCAACCTGCTAGGAGATGATTCTACTCATGAAAACAAACAACTTTTATTATGGAACCAACTCTGAAATCGCGAAAAAAATATCAGCTGTTTCTAACATTATGGTCGGAGGGCATTGAACTTTTGTTAGTAACAGCTGATATTTTTTTCGCGATTTCAGAGTTGGTTCCATAATAAAAGTTGTTTGTTTTTATGAGTAGAATCATCTCCTAGCGGGTTGAGCAATACCAAAAATACACCTAGTATATAGCAGTTAATACAGTTAGGGTTGAACAATATTGTCCTTGTGCGATAATATTCGACAGTCTGGAATGTAGGATGAATCCGAATAGCTTGGTTTGTAATTACCATCTTTGATAAAGAATAATCTTTATAAGGTTTATTTTGTGTAATTTAGTTTTGATCAGAATTTTAAGTCGTTTCGCACCACGATTCCGCACTAATAAGAATATAGTATGAGCCTGTCAGTAAACAAATATCCATTTTAGGTTCGGCTTTTACAGCCAAGGAGTCCACGACGGCCAGATCTTCGTTATTTTATAAAAGCTGAAAATTTCTCTGTGTATATCTCCAACACTACATGTAATATGTCACTTCGATGTAGGTTAAAGTTTATAATTTTATAAGATGTAGATTAAGAATTTCACATGTAAGGCCCCGCAATCGTTTCGGATCGCAAATCTGTAATGGTGGGTTGCGGAATGTTATGTTTATAACTGTTACCGTGACCCTGGAACATAAAAGGCAATCGAAGGAACATGAGTGGGTTTTAGTCAGTAAGAGTCTGACACGCCCTCCCGTCGCACCCAGGACGGGAGCAGTCATTGGATGATTTCCCACTCACCAAAAAAAAAAAAAAAAAAAATCTGTAATGGTAGTTGTAGGTAAGAATTTATAAATAAATTAATAAACACAGGTAAAAATGACCCGCGACTATTAAGTTTCTAATGTGGTTACTTTGGCAGGTACTTAGAAGAAGTTTTCTTACATTTATTTCAGTAACAGTATTTAGAATTTTATTTGTAACGAGTTTGTGACATTGATATTACAAGCAGAGCTTTAAAAGGTTTAATTATTTTAATAATGCATACAATGCAACAGACATGTTGATTGATTATCTAATTACGAATACTTATCTGTAATACATAAACTGTTCAAGGTCTGTAAATAAACAAGTTTATAAGCGTTGGTTGGCATATTGTGTACTTAAAAATAAAAAGCTCAGGAAATCGGAAAACGATTCTTTAGCTCAAGTATTCATTTGTTTTCCATTTAGTTATTTATTTAATTGTTTTTGACATGGGAAAACTAGTTTGACAACTATTATGTTACATTTTATCTAGTTTGTAAGTCGCGTTAAATATTGTATGGTGCTGCAATGTAAATAAAAATTTCCCTTCCTAAAACCAAAAACAAAACAACAAAACTTGCTCCTTTTAATAACCTCTTAAAATTATCATTATAGTTTAGATTTATATAATATAAATTAAATGTTTTTTTGAGGTAACAGAAATAATTACTTACCAGTAAGGTCCAAAGCTTCTTCAAAGCCGCTTTTCTTGGAGACGTTATCAGTTATAGCGAACGCCATTTTTATTTCATTTAAAATTATTCCACAAGAGCTTTTTGAAATTGGAACCCAAAAACTTTTAAGAACGCATTGAAGTTTACCACAACGATATTTTTACGTAATATTATGACTTTTTTTGTTTATTTCGGCAGTTACTATACAGTTGTTTTTAATTATGGCCAGTATTTTACCAAGCTGCTATTCGTGATCATAGTCTGAAGCATGAAAGTACATTGAGTGTTCGGTAGCGCTGCGGGCTCTAATATACATTGTTGATAATTATCTGTTGATAGGAAAACCACGCGGAGATTGTTTCGGATGCTGCCCCGAGTTCGCGATCATTTTGCAGATAAAAATGACTTGCAATAATTGTATGCTCCTTTATTTTATATGTACACTTTTAGTAAATTTCAGCCTCTTTGTAGGCCAGTTGTTTGTTTTTATAAGCGACAGATAAATAATTTACATAAGATAGGTTTTGTTGGCGGCTTTGTGTGATGTTTTTATCTGTCGGAAATATGTAATGTAGTATATACTAACAACGTATGATAAGTTTTAGGTAGTATTGACGTAGAAGCGTAACAAAGGTGGGAAACAAAATTGACATTTACATTCAGAAAAGTATTTGTCACATTTACGAGAAGGTTTTAGTATTTTAACCGACTTCATAAAAGTAGCTTTTCAGGAAAATATCGCAGGACCAAAATAAATGAAATATGTAAATAAGTAAATAAATAAAAACTAAAAACATAATATTTCGGAAGTCGTTAGCAACACAAATAACTAAAATTTCGGAAGTAGTTAGCAACACAAATAGACCGACAGAAGATAAGCCAACTACTTCCGAAATTTTAGTTATTTTTCTGTTTTTAGTTTTTATTTATTTACTTTATTACATATTTTTTTTATTTTGGTCACGCGTTTTGTTATATCATACAGCTACCATTCGTGATTAATCTCTCTAATGATTGGTACTCATTACACTATAATATTTTCCAAATCGAAATTACTTTCTGTCCTTAGGAATATAAAATGTTGACCCCTAAATAATCCTATTTTAATGCCCTGATTACAAAAACTAACCAAAAGAATATTGCTAGGATTAAGTAACCTATGGTGTGTTGTCTAAATTGTCTAAATTGTCTAAATAGACTATAGGAAAACCTTCTGTGTCCCCACTTTTTACAACCCACTGTCAGCTTAGAACCGGTGACGTGCACGACGATTATTGTTATCTAACAATTAGTGGACTATACTAAGCTTGCTATAGAAATTATTGACCTGCCCCTGTACCATGACGAGATTGTTTTATTCCTGCTCCAGGAGTGTGCAAGTGACAGCCTTAGACACGTTGTCTAGCGCTGTCTCTTTTCCACTGAAAGTAATATCGAAGTTATACTGCTATAAGGGCTTGTGGAGTTAATGTTTCAGTTCTCCATGTGGGATATATGGGATATCTCAAGACGCAGTTTTTATATATTAAGGATAATGAGACTGATAAATTATTACCACCACAACATCATTCTGGTTAGGTTAGGGATTCTTATGTTTGGCGGTCATCCACGTGAGTTTTCTCATCACCCACGACCATCTCGTGTATTTATGAACCGTTACGACTAATAGGACCGGGTAAACTTAACTAACAACAACAAAACTTTAATTGAGAGTCTTCATAGAAATCACTTTTTTCGCCTTAGAATTGTTCTGACCCTAAAGCACAGTTAAATGAAGTTTTTTTACATTCATATGTATGAAAACTGTGTTTTGTAGTGAGGTGTGGAGTTTTTTTGTGAATGACGTTTATAATGTTTTTGGTGTCTTCTTCTCCTTAGCCTTTTCCCAATTACATTGAGGTCGGCTTCAAGCCTAACCGTATTCAACTGGATATCAGTGTTTTACGTAAAGCTTCCTACCAGACTTCCACAACCAAGTTACTAGGCGACTCGGTTAGACACTATTAGACAGGACCCCTTGGTTAGACTTTCTGGCTTCGGACTACCTGTAACATGTGCGTGTGAACTGAGGGACCAGATTGTACATTCGCGATATGAAAACCCTAGCATTTAGTAGTAGTCTTAAAACAATTGTAGAACGAGTCTGTCAAAGTTCTACGACTGACAACCGGGACAAATGGCTTCACGTGCTTTCCAAGGCACGGGATGTCAGTGATGTCAGTGGTGAAATAGCAAGAAATAGTTTGCAAATTACGTTGATATCATAAAGCTTGTACCGCCATGAGTTGAAACTTTGAAACTCACAACAAGAAAAACTTCTTAATGTGACACACAAATAGTCAAATCGTTTATTTTCATTAGACCAAAAAAGGCACTTTGAAACGTCATTTACAAAAGTGATTCTAGTTGCCCATTCCAAAATGTATTGTCGTATGGAGAAGAATGGGCAAGAAACTCCATACTTACTCTTTTAAAATAATCATGTTACAAAGTTTTTTTTTTATATGGTTAACTGTGAATAATTAGAATGAATATAATCCAAAAACCATTTCCGTCAAAAATTACATGTATACAATAAAAAAGCAACTACTAATTTATGTATATAAATTTAGGAAATGGAAGCTACATAATGTCTGCGAGCACAGTGTTAACAAGTTTACAAATACACAACATTCCTCAAACAATGAAAATAATGTGTGAGCCAGCGCAATGTATAATTAGAAGAAAAAAGAAAAAATTAAAATATGTGTCTATAATTTCTAATTTGAACAGCAGTTAATTATTATGTGTTTGAATTTGCAACCTGGTTGGTTTTGTCTGCACACATTTAGAAGCATTGACACACGTTTAGTAAGCATGACAAGTCAAGTATTACATGAACAATTATTGCACAAGCGACTGTCCTCTACTGAAGTGTGACAGCGTATGCGAAATAATTAATCATACAGTTTGTCTTGTTACGTCTACCTTTAATGATGACTGTGCGTTTTGCACTTCGTGCTATTCCACTCGCAAGCCTGTAGCCTGATTCACGTTAAATAAAAAAAGTCGGTATTAACGTATTCCTTTCAAACGTTTTAAACGATCTGTTCATCACTTAAATAAGCAGTTAGCGTAATTCAATACTCGGTTTCTCTCTAAGATTTGATCTGAAGATCTGATTTACATCGTAACTGTACAATACCTTACACCAATGACGTATTATATATAGACACGTCATGAACTAACATCGCGGCACTTAAAAACGGCGAAAATACGATCGAATACTTATACGCGTGAAGAAAGGGAAAGAAAATATGACACCGTACGGCAGGATGCCTGTTGTTAGAGAGAGATAAAAATACATCTTCAGTTACGTCACAGGAGAAGTAATAGTTATATTGCATGCTCATTGGTCGAGCGCATGAGTGACGTAGCTATAAAGGTGCTCCTAAACGGGCAATTTTTTACTGCAATTGTGTTGCTGCAATACATTGCCGGCATTGCCCGGCAATGTTTTCGAACTCTCTGCAATATTGCCGGTATTGCCGGGCAACACTTTTTGTATGACAAAAATATTGCCGAGCAACGCCGGCAATATTGCTGGAGTTGCCGGGCCATGCTCAAAAAATTGCTGCAATAAAATTGCAGCAATTATGTTGCCCGTTTAGGAGCGCCTTTAGAGGCATATGGGGAAAAAAGGACATTCGATTTTCTGGAGTTAATAAAATAGTTAATTTGATTTAATACCGTATTACCTACTTTACGAATAAAGTAAAAAAAATATTTTTTTTAAATATTAATGCTGTAGTAATTATTGTTACATATTAAATTAAAAAATAAAACAAAATATCTTTATAAACTTATAGAAAACCTTTATTTAATCATGTAAAAAACTTAACACAACATAGGCAATTGAACAATATGCGGTAATCGAAGTCATATTATTATATTATTGACTTACGTTGCAAATACATACTTTAAATTCCTTCAAACAAACTTAATTTATTCCTTTTTTGCCTCTTATAATTTGAATTAATTTGATTCTTATAAATTCTATCAACAAAAAAAACACTAGTGTAATAGTGTCCAAACCTCCCCTAACGGCACGTGACTACAAACTGCATGCGCCGGCCGCCATTAGACGACGAACGGAGTAGAACAAAATAAAACAAAAATATTGTAGTTTTGTGAACTTAAGCATGAAATGACACATTTTTGTCTTTAACTTTTGGGGTATAATTTGTACATCGTCTGAAAACACACGACGGCATGTTTTCTTTATGTTTTGAACAGGTTTACACACACGATATAAATTGAAAACAAACGTAGCGTCGGGCGAGAGGTTGGTGCGTAACTAAGCGCGATGTGGCCAATTGGCTTCATTTCGTGTTGTCATTTTTGAGTGCGGACAACGTATCTATTTCGACGATTTAGTTAGTTAAATGCGCGTCAACAGCATTTCGACCGAGCGACATTAAAATCGTTGCTCGATTGGTGGAAGAAATTTCATACGATAATTGTCTAAACGACTAATTCGCTGCGATGTCGTTACGGTTTTCATTACGTGAATTAGGCTACAGGCTACTGTAAACATCGTGTAAACGGCCACTCGCTGAAGTGCTGATAGGGGTGACAGTTCGCACACACAAACACACACACACTCACTGTTATCTAAACATCTGCTGTAACGATTACATTCAACTCTAAGTGTACACAATTAAAGTACGTAATTATTAAATCAATATTATATTTGGATATCTATCTTATGTAAAATTTAAAACATAACAATGCGACTTTAACACAGCCAAATAAAAAGTCAAGTGCGAATGGCTCTCGTAGAAGAAGGGTTCCGTTACGAGTTCGGTGGTCGTAACGGAACCCCTTTTTATATATTACAAACTATTAAAAATACTCGAAAAAAAATTTTTTTTGTATATTGTTAAGATCATACTTTCGTACTTTGATTATATGATGTATATAATCAAAGTTTTCATACTTACATTTTGCGCTTCCATTATGTATGTTCTGTTGATCGGGGGGCACGGTCGTGCCCCCGGCCAAGACAAGCAAGCGAAGCGCAGGGGCACTACCTACCTTTTCTCGAAGTGTTTCGTCGTTTTTTCGAACCCTCATAGAGTTGGTATCCGATGTACCAGACACTTCATATTCACAAGAAATAATGTCAATAACCGACTCAATAAACGTACAAAGTTTCAATTGAATAGCTTTTATACTTTAGATTTTATTGATATCTAAAATACACCGATTTCGTCACTGATTCACTGACACACTGACTCACTGACACACTGACACACTGATGATCATCAAAATGTTTGGCTACTTCCTGAAGTGCTAGAATGCTGAAATTTGGTATGTAGCCTAAGTTTAGTATACAACCAACAGAAAAATTCATAAACTTATAGTTTTCGACCTCCATCCCCTAAAATGGGGGTGTGGAAGTTTGTTTGAACAAATCAAGTAAAAATGCAAAGAGAAAGATTGGGCTATTGGGCTATGGGCTATGGAAGCCGACACTGCTGATGTGGCTACTTCCTGTAGTGCTAGAAAGCTGACATTTGGTATAAGAAGTTTGGTAAGTTTGGTATCAACCACCTAAGAAAATTATAAACTTGTGTCGTTGACGGTCGTGTTGCGATTGCAATATTTTTCGTATTCGTATAAATAAGTTTTGTGGCTTATTTCAGTGGGCATAATTTTATGTATTGGTAATTGGTTAATATACATACATACCTAAATTGTTACGGTGTTGAACGGAATCGTAGCGCGATCCTCGATGACAAAAAGTTTAAGTCTTACTTCCCTAGATGGCGTTGGGATCGAAATAGATCGCGCTATGGTTTCGTTACATCGGAAAGTATAAGTACTATTTGATTTTTTTATGTGTCTGAGAATAATTATAGTTATAAATGTAAAATAAATGTAAAATATCTATTAAAATATTATTAGCCTCTCAAACCTCAAATTTTGCAATGCCTGAAAAAGGCCGCTAAGTTGTAAGGACTACTTGTTATATTATTATTAAGACCACTAATGTACACTTAGTAAGCAAATAAATACATTGATTGATTGATTGATTGAATAATATTGCATACACGTTTGCACGAAAACTCGTTTATATTGTGGAGTCTTATACTACAGTTATTCGGGAGCGCAATACAGCCTTTAATAATT